>JAOYMZ010003081.1:0-24183 GCA_025802335.1 Pinguicula primuliflora | reverse complement strand
AGCAATAAAGCTTGGCTCAACCAAGCCCTAAGTCTACATAACTAGCTCATGCTTAGAGCATGAGCTGATACAAGCAACGAAGAACAGCAGCTGCTCAAATGCATGGCCAAAAACAGCAAAATTTCCAGTCTCGGGGCTTCCAGGACCAGCTTCTGCTGTGGCCTCCAAATCACCCTCCTAACCGCCTCTGATCCGCAATGTGTGTGAATGAAAAATGTAGAGGAATTCTAGGGCAAGAGTTCTGTGAAGTTACAACTCAATCCCTCCATCCGTTTGAGAACAGCAATCCATACAAGGGGCTTCATGGACATTGAAGTTTCATTAAACCCAGAATTGTAATTTGGCTTCAAACCCTATCCGAAAGGCCTCTTTTGTGTATAATGTGTAAAGATAGATCATTGAGGACTCCTTGGTCTTCATTCTGGTGAAAGGACAGCATCAACCTTGCAGACGTTTGTGAGATATCTTCCATACTAGGGGCTTCAATGACATTTCATCTGCATTATACCCAGAATGGTAAAATCAGCTAAAACTCGGTCTTGGATGCCTCTTTTGCCTCTCATGTGTAAATAATAATTGTAGAACACTTCCTAAGAAACATCCCTGTGAAATTAAAGCTAGATCCCTTCAGTCGTTGGAGAGATATGTCCATTGGAAGGACTGATCAGTCACTTCACCCTTCTTGCCCGAATTGGCTAAGCGGCTTTTTGATGAATTGTTGGCTCTTTCCAGATTCGGAATTTTGTTGTCTCTTGGTGTCTTTGGATCCAAGTATTTTGAATATCACACGAAGCATAAGTCCTTGGACCATCACTTGGACATGAAATTTAGAATAGAACACCAAGTAACTTAGTATAACTTGAGCTTCGGCCATTTTGATCCATTTATTCACAATTTTGCATAGTTTTGCCTAATTCTGCCACATTTGATCTCTTAATCTGTATTAACACAATTAAGCACAAAATAAGACATAAATGAAGTAATTAGTGCATAATATGATAAGAAATGATAAGCTAAGGATGCTCAAAAAGTGATATGAATTTAGGTTATCAGACACTCCGGCGGGAGGCAGCTCGCCGGGAGATTTTAGTTCCGACAATTAGTTTGGAGGAGAGCCATCAGAATTGGGGACTTGGCTCTGGCCTGACAGCACAGAAGGCCCAAGGTTTCATCATCTGGCCCAAAAGAGATTACTATGACCCATGTAGAGACCATTCTACATGGGCCGGACCAGCCAGTGGCCCAAAGTGCAGATCCAACACCTGGTGGAGCAAATTACACTGGGTCGAGTGGGACCCGACCCGACAACTCTGAACCGACCGAACAGTATCACCGACCCGCATATCGTCGATCCGACTCAAATCGAATCCCTAGCAGTCGCCAGTTAGAGAACGGCAGTCCGCTGCCGGGCTCATCATTTCGGAAATGGAGCGACCACTGTGGAATTCTAGGGCATATAAGAAGAGAGTGTTACCGGTTGAATGGCCCTCCAAGAGGCCGACGGAACTGGGGCGGACAGAATAGAGTTGTCGCTGGTACGACGAGGTCGTAGATAGAAACAAGGATGAATTTGGCTTCACGGCCATCGGTGTCGGGGGCAAAGACCCACAACCTCTGACGGAAACATAGCCATGGTACCAGTCATGTTGCACGACACTATTTACAGAGGAGGATTCCGACGGGACAAAGGGAGTGACAGAAGAGAAGACAAGTAGACCGTCTCGTACAGAGGCGATTCAAGCGATAGTAAGGGTAAGAGAATAAGGGAGGTGAAATTCCCTTCTTATCCCAAATATCCTTATTTAAATATTGCTCGCTATTTTCCGAAAGAGTGTTTTGGGGAAGTAAATTCGTGTGAAAATGCTGAGGAGTTTAAGAATGCGAGATGAATTTTTGATTGTGGTGCGACTGACATTGTAACATATGATATTGCTGATTTAAATGTTAGACATGGTCCCCAGAAGAGCAGCATCCAGACAGCGAATGGGGAATTATTACCAGTTAAGGGTGCTCGGACAATTGAAATAACTCCGTCGCTCAAGTTATCTAATTGTCTATTAGTACCGGCTTTATGTCACAAATTACTTTCGATCAGTCAAGTGACTAAAGAGCTTAATTACACTGTAATCATCTATCCGTCTTTCTGTGTGCTGCAGGATATCCGGACGAAGGAGATTATTGGTCGTGGCACTGAATGGGATGGACTGTACTATGTGGATGAAGTGTCAATCCTAAAGTTATGACAACTTGCAATATTCATTCCCAGAAAAGTTGGTTGTGGCACTAGCGCCTAGGTCACCCTTCTGATAGTAATCTCAAGAAACTTTTTCCTAAGCTTTCTGGTTTTCCTATTACATGTGATTCCTGTTTTCTTACTAAAGCTCACCAAGTTTCGTTTGTGTCTAGTACTTCTAGAACTGATAAACCTTTTTCGATTATTCATTCTGATGTATGGGACCCTGCTCTCATGGTTGGGGGAAATGGATTTCAGTATTTTGTTCTTTTTATTGATGATTGCACAAGGATGTGCTGAATTTATTTTTTGAAACATAAGGGTGATGTGAGTGACAAGTTTTTTACATTTTATCAAATGGTTTCTACTCAGTTTGAATGCCCTATTAGTTTGTGAACTTAAAAATGACTGATTTCTGTACTGAAAAAGACATTATTCATCAAATCACATGTCTTTATACCCCGGAGCAAAATGGGGTGGCTGAGAGGAAAAATTGTTTTCTTTTGGAGACGACACGAGCTTTGATGCTTGAGTCTGGGGTACCATCTAAATTTTGGTTAGAGGCTTTATCCACGACCACCTATCTGCTAATCGGCTTCCTACACAAGTTTTGGATTTTAAGACTCCTCTCCACACCTTGTCTGTGTACACTAGAGTTCCTTCGTACTTGACCTTGAGCCCTAAGGTGTTTGGTTGTTCAGTCTTTGTTCACATTCTGCGAGTTCATCATAGTAAGTTAGAACCATGCTCATTGAAGTGTGTGTTTGTGGGTTATGAGGTGCATCAGAACGGATATAGATGTTATGATCCTATTTCGAAGCTTCTATTTGTCACGCTCCACTGTGATTTTGTGGCGACAAAGTTCTACTTCAGCCAGCTGCCCCAGTCTAGTGGTCAAGGGGAGAGTTTTGTTGATACGCTAGATTGGGTCAGCCTCCTGTCCATTGGTCCTGAACTCTAGAAAGAGCCACCCATCTGTCTCGAACTGCCACGTCCTATCCCAGCTGATGTCCCACCTTCAATGATGCCACCGTCGGTACAATTTGGAGGTCCCATGGTGCAGACTCCTTCTCCGAGTATCTCAATGAGTTCCCTCGAGACTGTTTCGATCATTTGGTTTCTGCTGACAGTTTAGGTGATGCTAGTGTACCAGTTGTGCCGACTCGGGTCCTCCCGAATTGATCTACTAGAGGAGTAGCCCCCAGATGATTTCTTCTGATCATGTACCTGGTATGAAGAGATATCCTGTAGCGAATATGTTCAGGGGAGACTATCTACGTCTTCTAAGGCATTTACTATGGCGTTGTATACAGAGGAGGTTCCAAGGAATGAAGATGAAGCATTGGGTATACCTGAGTGGAGAAGGACGATGGAAGTTAAGACGGAGGCGTTAAAGAAGAATTTTACTTAGGACAAGTGTAAAGCACCTGGAGCGAAGAGACCAGTGGGGTGCAAATGGGTATTCACGGTGAAATGAAATGCTGATGGTTCTGTTGAGCATTTTAAGGCAAGACTGGTAGCGAAGGGGTATACCTAGACTTATGGGGTTGACTACTTGGAGACATTCTCACCTATTGCTAAGATTGACACCATTCGTCTTTTGTTTTCTATTGTAGCTAACAGGGATTGACCCCTTTACCAGTTCGATGTGAAGAACGCCTTCCTACATGGTGATTTGGAGGAAGAGGTTTATATGGAGAGTCCTCCGGATTTCTCGCACTAGTTCAGATCAGGGGAGGTCTGCAGATTGAGAAAGGCTTTATATGGTCTTATACAGTTACCTAAGGCCTAGTTTGGACGCTTTACGTTTGCCATGAAGAGATTGGACATCGCCAGAGCAACTCAGACTACACTTTATTTCTCAAGCGACAAGCACAGGGTATCACATGTCTAATTATTTATGTGAATGATATGGTAATAAAGGGAGATGATGTGGAGGAGATTTGGAGGCTAAAGGAAAATCTATTTAAAGAGTTTGAGATGAAGGATTTGGATCAATTGAAGTATTTTCTTGGTATAAAAGTGTTGAGGTCATGTGTTGGGATCTACATATCACAGCGGAAGTATATTCTCGATTTATTAGTGGAGATAGGTTTGTTGGAGTGCAAGCCGATGGACTCACCTATGGCACCAAATCATGGTCTTAGAATGGTTGATGGCACTGAGCATACTGACAAGAAGAGGTATCAACACCTTGTGGGAAAACTGATTTATTTATCTCACACCCGACTCGATATAGCCTATGCTATTGGAGTCGTAAGTCAATTCATGCATGATCCACTGAAGGAACATTGGGATGCAGCCATTAGAATTGTTCGATACTTGAAGGGGCCGAGTGATGTTGGAGTGTTGTTTAAAAATAATGGACATTTGGAGATTTAGGCTTACACTGATGCGGATTGGACAGATAATCCAGTGGATCGTAAATCCACATCTGGATACTTCATATTTGTTGGAGGAAATTTGGTAACATGAAGGAGCAAGAAGCAGAAAGTAGTGGCACTCTCTAGTGCAGAGGCTGAGTTCCAAGGGATAGCAAGAGGAGTCGCTGAGTACTATGGTTAAGGAAATTGATGGATGAGTTGGGATTTCACTCGAACCGATCGTGTCCACTCTATTGTGATAATAAGGCCGCCGTCCACATTTTAAGGAATCCTGTACAACACGACAGAACGAAGCATATTTAGATTGATAGACATTTCATAAAGGAGAAGCTTGAGAATGGAATTATCTCTCTTCCATTTGTGCGGTCTAAAGATCAACTGACAGATATGTTAACAAAAGCTGTATCTGGAAGGGTATTTCATGATGTGATGGACAAGTTGGGTGTTGGTCCTCCCACCACTCAACTTGAGGGTGAGTGTTGAAAAGAAGATAAGTAGCACAAGATTTGACTAAATCTTCCCCGCATAACTCCCGGGATTAACTTCCTTTAATCCCGGGATTTACCCTAGATATGAGTGTGTGTGATGGTCTCCTATATATATCAATCTATTGTACAATGTAAAAGTGTGAAGGAATAAGGATAAATAACAAAGAAGCTTCTCTCGTGGACGTAGGCAATTGCCGAACCACTTAAATTCTTGTGTGTTAATTTCTTTCAATTCTCAATCCAATATCTAGGAAATACATATCTACCAGATTCAATCAGTAGCTTGATATTGGCGACAGATCTATTCCTGGATAGAGACAAACCGGTCTGGGAGCCTAGTAAGGAAGTTGCTTTCTGTTTCAAAATGGCATGGGATTCTGTGAGGCAGGGCTGGTAAAAAGAGAAGATACCGCCATATCTAGGATCACCATGTCCTCTTAAAATCCGTTTACTAGTTTGGAAGGCTCTTCTAAATGCTTTACCAGTGGATGATAGAGTTTATCAAAGAAGTGTAAAGATGGAATCCCGTTGTGTATGTTGCCCAGTCAAAACAAGGTAGGAGACTGTAGATCATTTACTATCCTATAGTGAGCTAGCTCAGCATGTTTGGCAAGTATTTGAATGCATGTTTAAAGTCCCCTCATCTATTGTCTCACTTGAAATCATATTGAATCATTGGAGCTCAATGCCGGGAAGAGTTATAATGGGTTGTTTCAGGAAAATAGTCCCGTGATTATTTGTTGATGTATATGGAAACATTGTTGCCAAATCTGTAATGATGAAGATGTAAATTTTGCTTCAGTGGTTGGTGAGGCTAAAGCAATTATAAGAGAAATGCCGAGTCGTTTTCATACAGTTCACTTCAGGGCACATAAGCTGATGAATGTAACTCAATGATGGAGGTTGGTTTTAATCTACCTGTACTACCGATTACTATACGTAAAAAAGAGAAGTGCATTGGTCCTGAATGTAATTGTCAAAGGTTGAATTTTGTTGTGTACTCGTCCAAGAGAAATGATAAAACAAGCATTGGAGGCATATTTTGAAATCACACAGGCATACTAGTTGAAGCTTTTTCAGCAGAATCCCCTCTGAGACTAAACAAGCTAAACACCTTGGAGTTATGCTTACTGAGATATACAAACCACACAGTTGCAATGGAGTATTTCATTCCTAGTTCGATTGGATATATCATACATGGTCAAGATGATAAATCTCTATGGAGGGATTACATCCAATACTCAAAAATCAAACAGTTGCTAGAGCAGTATGGCCACATAAAACTAATTCAACTTGGGAAGAATCAGAAGTAAATTGCAATTCCGCTTGCTAAGTTGGGTGTTGCTCGTGGAAATCATAATTTTTTCGCAGAAGATTCATTGCAAGAACGCGCATTACATGTAGCTAGTAAGAAATCAAGAGAATGAGGAGGCCAAGGGAACCATGAATCTAGAGAAAGAAACTAAAGAAGCAAAAGGAAAAGCTCAAGTGTTGTGAAGCTTTAGCTTTGCTTTGGAGAGTTAGCTTTACCTTAAGTTTTGCTATTGAACTTTGCTACTAAGCTTTGGTTTTGAGCTTTGCTATTGAGATTTTTTATGAGTTTCACTTTGAGCTTTACTTTAGGCTTTACCTTGAGCTTTGCTCCTGAGCTACGCTCCTGAGCTATGCTCAAATCTTTGCTTTGATATTTGAACTCATAAACTAATGCATAGGGGCATGTGTATTACTTAGCATTATTGCGAACGAAACATGCTGCATGCTTGTAACTCAATAACACATAGTCAATTAAGCATGTCTTTGTTCTTAAATAAAATACATTCATGTATGCTAAGAATTTAAATTGTACATAAATTCTAATCATGCATACTTAAAATATTTAACACGAAAATATTCTTAATCATGCATTTTTCACAATTTAACTAATAAATTTAAATGCATAAATTATTTGACATATAAATATATATATATACTTAGGTGCAGGATCCGGTGACAGGATTTTAGACATGATTTTCAGTTCCGGCCACTAGGGTTGCCCATTGACGGAATTGGGCACATAGCTTATGCATAGAATTGAATATGTTCAAAATTTGGTGATATTCCGACTACGTTATCACCGTTTAACGGATGGTTCACATTTTCCCTTGGGTTAAGTAGTCCAAAATAGAATTTTAGAAAATTTCAATAAGCTTTCTAACGATGTGCCCAATTTCGTCAACGGGCAACCCTAGTGGCCGGAATTGAAAATCATGTCTAAAATCCTGTTTTTTTTACTGTCACCGGATCCTACACCCTAATTAAAACAAGATTAATTAAGGTTATTATACACTAAAACTAAATGTATGCATGAGTTGGGCCTGGGCCGAATGAAGAAAAGGCTGTTGGGCCTCCAGCCGTACGATGCGGGAAGGCAGCCCAGATTTGCGCGTGAGCTAGAAAACGGCCAGACCTGCACACGGGAAATTCCAGTTCTACCCCTGTTTCGTACGGCCGCATGAGGGGCAAATCCATCTTTCCGCCATCACGCACTCCTGCAGTTCTACCCCTCCTACCCCCAACTTTTACTAGTGAAGTGGTGTTAGTTTGTCTTTCGTGATAAGGCTCCGTCCCTAATGGAGCTTGCACGCTCCTTTTGAACCTGTTGTTGCCACATGTCCAGCCTTCGATAGCTGGAGCAACAGATTAATGATTTAAAACATATCTATTTTCTGTATTACTGATGTCTCTTTGGATAAGAGAACCGACATCTTTGGATAAAGAGAACCGATAACCTTCAAATAATTACCCCTTTATACTGTAACAGGATGGCAATGCAACGTAGGATACACAAATCTTCCAAGTTAATGATGATTTTAGTATAGTCTTTGTGCCAATTTATCAATGTATGAATCATCTCTTTCAGTTTCTTTGGCGGCGATATTTGTAACTAACTGTTTTTTGGCAAGTTAAGAAAATTTTATAAATAAAAAAGGTTTATAACTAACTAGTGACCTTATATTATTAATAAAATAGATGAACAGATTGATATGATGTATTTTATTCATAATTTACCAATGTAATGAAACATCTCTTTCAGTTTTTTCATAATTTCTGTGCGTCGTTTCATGTTCTGAGATGATGGGATGGATTGGATTGGATTGGAATGGAAATGACGACAATCGATTCCCGTCGGGTTCACAACGGCTATACGTATATGCCTATCGAATTCACCACGACTGAACCAAAATCATACATGTGGACCGTATGCCAATCGAGTACACTGCGATTGTACGAGATGGACGGGTCGAGGCATTCGTGAAGGTTCTCTTTGACTGCTTCGGCATCATGGCAATATCCTAGGCGAACGACATCACCACGAATCGCTGGACGACTTCGACTGCTTCGGGATCATCATCCACTGCCCCATTGATGCATTCGCTCATGGCATAGGCAGCTATTCGGCCTAATACGTTAACGTTCATCATACGGTGATTGATATCACTGCGAATGGCAGAGTCAATGAAGGCTTTCATTTCAAAAATCAAAACAATCCATTCGTTTTGAATCCGGTAGTACATTCGTTCGGAACCCGATAGTACATTCGTTCTAAACCCGGATAGTCGAGAAAAAATTATTGTCAACATTCTAGACTAGATTCTTCCTATTTAATTTCCATATGCAACCCAGATACGATTACTTCAGTAACCATGGCAGCGTATCGTTAGATGAGACAGACGAACCACAATGTTGATCATCTTCCATTCTTCCCAGATGTTTTAGTAAGTTGGATTTGAAGTCTGGTTATTTCCAAATTCGGATGGTGGATTCTGACATTTATAAAACCAGTTTTATCACACATCACGGCCAGTTTGAATTTGTGGTTATGCCATTTGATTTATGTAATGTCCCTTCTGCTTTTCAAAGCCTTATGAATCAAGTTTTTGAGAACTACTTGAGGAAGTTTTTGTTGGTGTTTTTCGACGACATCTTGGTGTATAGTAAGAGTCTGGAGGAGCACTTGTCACACTTAAGGACTGTTTTGGAGGTAATGAGGCAGAATAAGTTATATGCCAAACAGTCCAAGTGTTCTTTTGGACAAAATACTATTGAATACCTAAGTCATGTGATTTCAGGAAAGGGAGTGGCTATTGAAGATTCTAAAATAAAGGCAATTGTGGACTGGCCTCTACCTACCAATTTGAAGTCATTGAGGGGATTTTTGGGTCTAACGGGATATTACAAGAAGTTCATTCGGAACTATGGTGCCATAAGTAGACCCCTTACTCAGCTACTCAAAAAAGATGGATTCAAATGGACTGTGGAAGCAGACGTTGTTTTTGATGAACTAAAAAGAACAATGTGCAAGGCTCCTATTTTGGCCTTACCTAACTTCCGATAGGAGTTTGTATTAGAAACAGACGCCAGTGATAAGGGTATTGGAGCGGTGTTATCCCAGAATGGCAGGCCCATAGCTTATTTTAGTAAGTCATTGGGATAGAATCCACAAAATTTATCCGTGTATGAAAAAGAACTCTTGGCAGTGGTGCTGGCCGTTAAGAAATGGAGCAGTTACTTGCTTGGGGCAAAATTTGTGATTAAAACTGATCAACAGGCCCTGAAATACTTGCTGGAGCAAAGATTGACTACTCTCCTTCAATAAAAGCTGGCAGCAAAGCTGCTAGGTTATGATTATTCTGTGCAGTATCGTAAAGGAAAAGATAACAAAGTTGCGGATGCTTTATCAAGGTTTGGACTTGAAATATTAGAGTCTTGCAACCACATTTCTGTGATTCAACCTACCTAGATTGAAGAGGTGGTGCAGAGTTATGAAACTGATGAATTACTTTCAAAGATTGTGCAGGCGAAGTCAATTGATTCTAACAGTTTCCCTGAATTTCAGTTACAAAATGGATACTTGAAGAAAGGCTAAAGAATCTGTGTTGGCAAGGATGCTGCATTAAGATCTAAACTTCCGTCTGTTTTTCATGATTCAGGAATGGGAGGGCACTCGGGAATGCAGGCTACTTATGCCAGGATTAAACCTTACTTCCATTGGTCGAATTTAAAGAGGGATGTAGAAGACTGGGTGAGACATTGTAATACTTGTTGTAGAAGTAAACCTGATTCTTCAGCACATGTTGGACTCTTGCAGCCGTTGGAGGTTCCTTCTCATCCTTGGAGTAGTATCAGCATGGATTTTATTGAGGGGTTGCCAAAGTCAGACGAAAAGACGGTAATATTTGTGGTGGTGGACAGGTTTACAAAATACGCCCATTTCATTTCATTGTCTCATCCTTACAATGCAGAGATTGTGGCAAAGGTTTTTATGGATAATGTCTACAAGTTACATGGATTGCCAGTGGAGATTGTTTCTGATCGAGACAAGGTCTTTACCAGTCATTTGTGGAATGAACTTTTGAAACTATCAGGAGTCAGATTGGCAATGAGTTCCACATATCACCCTCAGTCTGATGGGCGGACGGAAAGGGTGAATCAATGCTTAGAAACTTATTTGAGATGCATGAGTTCTGATAAGTCTCATTCTTGAAATAAGTGGTTATCCTTGGCTGAGTTCTGGTACAATACATCTTTCCACACCAGTGCTGGAATGTCCCCCTTTAAGGCATTATATGAACACGAACCGCAACATATTCCACTGCCAGATCTCTTTTCTGTCTAGGGCTCTACTGTCCAAGACTTCCTTGTGCATCGAGAACAAGTGCAGCGGATTTTGAATCACAATCTAATTTTGGCTAAAGAGAGGATGAAGATTAATGCAGACAAGAACAGAGTGGAAAGACAATACCAGGTTAGAGATAAGGTATATCTCAAGTTACATCCTTACCGTCAAAATTCAATGCAGTTCAGGAAGAACATGAAATTATCTCCCCATTTTTACGATCCTTATACTATTGTAGAGAAGATTGGGACAGCAGCATATCGACTGGATCTGCCACAGGGTTCCAATATTCATCCAGTCTTCCATGTTTCACTACTAAAGGAGCAGCTTAAGAGTAAGAACAAGTATGCCAGTAACCTTCTGGAGGCAGGAAAAGATGGTGGATTCATAGTTTATCCCTTGAGTGCTTTGGATACTCAAACTGTACTAAGGAATTCTGGTCCCAGGAAACAATGGTTGGTGCCCTGGGAGGGTTCGAATTCTGATCAGGCTACTTGGGAGGATGAAGATTGGATTAGGGCCAACTATCCTAAGTTCTATCCTTGGGGTCAAGGATCTGAAAATGGGGGATCCAATGTCATGACCCCTGATGGTGAGAGACGGAATCAGCTACCTGGATGGGGAAGGAGGAGCCGAAGATCACATGGCTGAGGTCGAAGAACGCAAGTGTAGATTCGGACAAGAATTTTGCAGAGGAGGGAAATTGAAGTTTGATGCAAGCATTTGTAAATATCGTTTGTAAGAGTCGTATTTGGAAAAGTCGAATGTGGCGAAGTTGATGCATTAAAATGTACGAACTGTGTTGTATAGAAAAGGAGGTTGGAAATTATCTGAATTTTCTCTATCTCTCATCTCTCGTTCCCTTCTCTCTCGAAGCTTCGTCTCAAACCCTCCCCTTTCGTCTGCTTCCTTTCCCAAACTTTCGTCCGTGAAATTCCAGGTTGTATAACATTGTGCCCTTGCGAAGGGAGTGTTCGTGTTAGATGAATGAAATTGTAGGAAGTGAGAACAAAAGGGAATGTGTCGTGTGGCTGGTGTTTGGCAGAGAGTGATGAACAGATAGTTAGAGTGATGCTGAGAGTGAAAGTGTGTGGAGAGGAGTGGCTAGCCATCGAGTGAATTGTTAGACTGAAGCTGATTGATTTATCTGTAGGAAAGAAGTGGCCGTGTATGCCACGAGCACCATACATGCTTTAGATAACGTATCTATTTCCCTGGTGGTGTTGAGACTCAAGGAAATGGAGTACGGTTGAATTATGGTGAAGTATTATTACTTAGATTCTTATTGTGTTGTACCATGTTATGTTATACCAAATTTTCCTCTATTTGTGTTAAAGACGATGAAAGAAGCATATGTGTGGAAGCATGAGGTTTGGGCTTGGGTCCTTATCGTATGGAAGTTGAATTATATTAAAAAAAATACCTTCATTATTTGTGATTTCCATAAGTTGTGAAAATTGAATTTGAAATGAGTTGACTTAAGGTTGTGTGAGTACGAGCCAAAGAAATGGGCTTCGTGGAAATCGGGTTGTTAGGGTCTTAATATGGATTAAGTTAGTGGATGAGCTAGGTTGATGGTTTTAATCCTAAATAAAAAATAAAGAATCCGTAGGTTTGCATGGTAGTATGAGCGTGATATAAAATTGATGAGCGATGCATGCAAATATCTACATAGTATGATTACGTACTAGGCCCTTGTGGCTCACGATTCTAATTGTATATTTTTCTTGCAGAGCCGGTACAGAATTGAGCTAGTGAGGTCGTGATGGTAAATCAAGAAGTATTTCGTTATTATGCTCGAAATGATTAGGAAGACTAGAACCTATGTTAGACTATCTCGCTTGGTCTTGTTTATTGTTGATATGTGTTGGGCTTGGACCCCTTATGCGTATTATTTAATTTGGGTTTATGACATTGATGTTGGGGAATTATTCACTATTATGATGATTTGATGTATTCTGATATGGGCTTGAGTATGACTTGCAAGTCATACTATCCTAACGAACCCTTGATCCATTGTCCAAATTTTGGGATTCGTTACAGAGGCGATCACGATAAGGGAGGTAACTGAATCGGCTAAAACTGCGACAGTGGCATTCATGGTTTGAACTTTTAAACTTTAATTTTTTTCGCCGTTGGAGATGATACAGTAATAAAAAGTCTTCCGATTGTGACTTGATTAGAAGGCATTTAGGCAGTTTAATATTTTTTTCTTCCTTTAATTTTAATGCCTTTTAAATAAAAGAATAATAAAAATAAATTAAAAATGAAATATAAAGTTACAATTCGAAATAAAATTTTCGTTGATATTATTTGTCCAATTAATTCATATATTTTAAATAAAATGATGATATTTTAATAAATATACTTATAAAAAAATTAAGTATATGTAATATTTATTTTAGAAATACCCAACTTTCTACTACATGTTGAAGTCGCAGTATGTGCCATGAGAAAAAATTTGTCCTTTTCCCCTCTCATTGAACATCGCGATTCATCGCCCCACCCGGCCGTAGCATTTCCCTCTGCCTCAGTCTTTGGTTCCGTGTTTCACGAATTCGCTCTTGTTTTGTCTCCAAGTCGTGCGTGTTCTTGTTTGGGCGGAAAACAATTGCGAGGTATGTACTAAAGCATCTTTAAATGCGATTGTAGGGTTTTGTGACCGGCAATTTGGGTTCTGGTTTGGAGTTTTTCTTCGTTCTTTTAAATTTGCTCGTTGATTGATGCAGAGCTGTAAAGAATATTAATTTAGAACGAAATGGCGCATAGGCTGCTGAGGGACGCTGAAGCTGATGGGTGGGAACGGTCTGACTTCCCAATTATATGCGAATCGTGTCTCGGTGACAACCCTTATGTTCGAATGGTAATCCAGACTGGCCGGTTCTTGTTTGAAATATTTATGGTTGGAGCTAGTTACTGATTGCCATGCACTATTTCTTCACGCTTGGTTGAATTGGGAGTGGATGCCTGAGAAAAGTTACTTTCTTTTCCATATTTATTCTTGTTATCTGGCTCTAATGTTTTATTCGATGACCAATGAATCGCATCGTACTAACCAGTGCCATATATGAACAGAGACAATTCTACTGATGTAAATCGATTTTCTGCAATACAATTAGTACTTTTTCTCGTCGCTGCAGACAAAATCTGATTATGATAAAGAGTGCAAGATCTGTACCCGACCCTTTACTGTGTTCAGATGGAGACCTGGTCGCGATGCTAGATATAAGAAGTCTGAGATTTGTCAAACATGTAGTAAGCTAAAAAATGTCTGTCAAGTTTGCCTTCTGGACCTTGAATATGGGCTGCCAGTTCAGGTTCGAGATACTGCTCTGAGTATTAATTCTAATGATGCCATTCCAAAGAGCGACGTGAACCGAGAATACTTCGCAGAGGAACATGATCGCAAGGTATGATTCTATTGAAAGGCCTTTTTTGTACAGTCATAAGCCTGTGGGCGTTTCTACAAGACTAACCTTTTAGCTTTGAAATATACTTTAGTATTAAGATTTTTGGCCTATGCAAGCATTTCTATCTCCTTAAAATGATTACCTGCAGGCTAGAGCTGGAATAGATTATGAATCTTCTTTCGGAAAGGTACGTGCAAATGATACCATCTTGAAGCTGCAAAGGACCACACCATACTACAAACGGAATCGAGCTCATGTTTGTAGTTTTTACATTCGTGGTCAATGTACAAGAGGCCCGGAATGCCCTTACAGGCATGAAATGCCTGTTGAAGGGGAATTGTCTCAGCAGAATATTAAAGATCGTTATTATGGGTACGTTGAAAATTGCTTTCCATTACGCCTGCCAGTTGCCTGATATGCATGTTGGTCTTTTATGTTAAGGTGCTTGAAAACATTTGAATGACATATGGCATCGAAGCAATCTTTTGTTTCATTATTTATTGTCATCTAAATACTGATATTTTGAGTTTGGGCTTAATATTAACACTTTGGAGCTGTAGAGCTCATGGCGCACCTATGCCACTTCCTCATTTAGAATTTAGGATAAATCCATCAATCAGCATGTTATTGGGGTACTGCATCACAGTTATGACAATCAGATGACATTGAGTAGGCTTCTGTAGGCATTAATTTTGTTTTTAAGCTCACGATGATTTCACCGTAACCCTGCCCAGTTTTCCCTTCATGATGCCCAGTTTTAAGCTCCTCAGGTTTAAATTGCATCATGTCTTATTATGTTAATTATTCATTTAAAGTGAAATCTTCATATATACAATCTTGGGGTGGACAACCGGTGGACAATTTGTGTGTATCACTTTTTTGAAATTGGTAGTACCATTGGAAAATGTATAGGTAGGAGATGAAAATCCCCTACTATGTATAAGCTTTCCAATGGTGCGACCAATTTCGAAAATGGATGGCGGCACGCACAAATTGTACATGCACCCAAAGATTGTACATATGAAACCCTCCCTTCATTTAAAATCCTTAAATATTGCAAATGATTCAACACAAAATTAGATGCTACAACAAGATTTGGTAAGTCATGAGCTTTTTCATCTCGACCAATTTTTTTTTATCTCCATTTCGAAATCACTGTATGTATTTGCTTACTTTGCATTACTTATAAACCAACTTCATTGTGCTTATTTCCTTCTTTCACCCGGATATTTTATCTTAGACATTTATATTCATTGGCAGAGTTAATGATCCGGTGGCATTGAAACTTCTTGGCAAGGCTGGAGAAATGCCTTCTCTGGAACCTCCGGATGACGAAAGCATAAGAACCCTTTATATTGGTGGCCTCGATGCAAGAATCAGTGAGCAGGATCTAAGAGATAACTTCTATGCCCATGGTGAAATTGAATCAGTGAAGATGGTTCTCCAGCGAGCGTGTGCTTTCGTAACATACACAACTAGAGAGGGTGCGGAGAAAGCAGCTGAAGAACTTGCCAACAAACTAGTTATCAAAGGGCTGAGGCTGAAGCTGCTCTGGGGCAAACCACAAGTCCCACGACTGGAAACAGAAGGCTTGGATGAACAAAAGCAACAAGCAGCAGTTGCTCATAGCGGATTGTTGCCGCGTGCTGTTATATCACAGCAGCAGAATCAGCCTCTTCCACCCCCTGGCACACAGATCCAGCCACCACATATGCCGTATTTCAATATACCTCCAATTCCACAGCAAGATAGGGCATATTATCCATCTATGGATCCCCAGAGGATGGGTGCTCTCATTCCTTCTCAAGATGGGTTTTCAAGTGGACCTTTGGGTTCTAATGAAGGTAGAACTTCTGAGCAGAAACAGCAACCATCACATCCTTACGTTCCACCGGGTGCGCCCCATCCTGGTCAATTTTACCCTCAGTATTATCCACCGCCCCCGTATGGTTTCGTGCCGCACCCAAATCAGCAGCCATATCCTCAGCCTTACCAACCTAGGATGCCTCCACCAGCTCCCAACAGTGACCAGGCATCTTATAATGCTCAAGCAGGACCGTCGCAATCATAAATGAAGCCTATGGTTAATGATTCAAGAATGCTCTGGCCATTAAGGGGTGGCTAAATACGGAAGAATTTGCACCAGCTTCTCAAACCGGCGATTTTCTTGATTGTAGGTCGTCTTATCAGGTCTTACTTTTGAGACCATCTTTTTCAGTTATTCTACATCTTAATCTTACATGATGATACACTGCTATTCAAAGATTATGGATTTGGATTCTTCGATCTTATTTTTTTTGCTGTCATCTTGAAAATATAATATATTGGTACGCAACACAAATTTCCCCTAACGTTATTGTCCTAATTTTCTATATTGACTATAATCGTTTAATATGGTTTCAATCCCAACAACATTTCATTAATCTGATAACAATGTTAAACATATGGTCATAATATGGTACACAATTCATAACGTAAATAATTCGATCAACTCCAAACTGCCAAATACACGCTTTAGAGCCTGGATGCCTGCCAATGCAGAAATTTCAGCCCGGTCGCCACGCTTTGGACCTGTTCGGCCATGTTGGGCGGCCCGGCAGCATGGGCTCGTGCATTACAGTTGGGCGCCGTGTGGTTGTCCTTAATCCGTTTCGCGACTTCTCAACTCTTAACACAAGTTCATACGGACATTTGATAAGTCAAGGAGACTTGAATAGTGGGCGTTGGAGAAAAATCAAACTGTTGCCGACCCGCGAGAAACAAAATAGTAGATCACATGTGGTATCCGAATCAATCAAATGGTTAACCTTAATTTTCAGTCTACCAGACAAATCCTTAGCAAATTTACTGTCTTCATTCGTTAAAAGGCAGATCATACTTGACATGAGCGAGATAGAGACCACATGCAGGAGCCATCGGACTTGCAGCAGCAATGTTCTTTGCTTCAAGTATTCGTCCAACTAAGAAATGATACATATCATACCATAGAACATATATTAGTGACTGAAATTAACTTCCATGGACCTGTTGAGTAAAAATGACAACAATCGTACCATCAGAAACTGTGAGATCACCAGTGCCAACAGCTTTCAAGACCCCAACCATCAATCTAACCTGCTTAAGAAAATACAACAATCTCAAATTACATGAGGAAAAGAAAAGGGGGAAGCTCCACTACACATGTTAGATACAAGTAAAACTTAATAGTGACAAAGCCAACCTGATGGTAAAGGAAGGAACGTCCTCGTGCCATAATCACTAAGCAGCGATGTGGCTTTCTTGTACCAAAACCGGAAAAATCAGGCCCCTCAGTTTCTGACTTGTTTGGAAAAAAAGGGCTTGAAGCAACCTCAGTAACAGTTAGTTCATCCAAATTTATGATGGGTGACTTAGCCTGTCAAAGAGTATAACTACTGCGTTGCTTTAAAGGCTAGAAAACATCCAGATATAAATAGATACTGATAATAATAATGCATCGCAAGAGAGCATTCAAATTTCTCAACAGGTGGAGGTAACTAAGCACCACAATAAGAACAGAAATCTCATGGCAACTAGTTCAGAAAGCAAATTATCCAGAGAGAATCACAACAAACCTGGCATGCAGCAGACCTGAAAGAACTAAAATCATGACGCCCAATGAGTACATCGCATGCTTTCTGATAATGATAAAAAAGGAATTAGTACTCGTATGAGGAAAGATGCACGTCAAAAGGCTTCGAAGTTTGCAACAAAACCTTCATAGCTGAAAGATTAAGCTCCTGAGGTACGTGCCATACCCTGTCTCTGTCGAATGCCGACAAAGGCTCCTTACCTGACAGTAATTTGTAAAAGTACCTATCAAAGGATTACACAAAAATCTCAATTTTTAGGCTCCATAAGCAGTTATCAATAAATAGTGCACTCTAAAAACATATTTGAAATGGTATAAAGAAGACACAAGTTTCTGTTGTGTTTAGAGTGGGACATTTTTTTCAAAGACAGTAGCTCCTACAATCTTAGAGGGACATGTAACTCCAAAGATAATTTTTTTGACTGATACCTACACGCGTTCCAGAGCTTTATATCGTGCATGAAAATCAATTGGAACATATCTAACATCAGTCACCATTATGTCGCCTTCCTTTTTCTGCATTAAAATCAGGTATGAAATTTATAATTTGTCACAAAAAGGAGAAAAGCAACGTAAAACAAGTGGGTGGACCAACAACCTTCTGAACATCAAATTTGTTATTACATGCCAAGTTTTGTCTAATGTAACGATGCAAAGTGCAACAATATTTTGAACTCCAGTTTAATCTCTTCAGACGTAATGGAAGTAAACTCGCTCACAACGTGTTTCATAATCTTAACAGTATATACATGCAAGTTAAGATAAATAATAATATTAACAATACCTGTAAAAAATGATTGACAGCTCTATTGACCACTGAAGGTTCATGCGGTGGTAACTGCAATAGATATCGGTTAGCTAAAATATTACAGTCGCAAAAATAATAATCCATAAATCATGATGTCATTCAAAGAAACAGAAAATACTGACAATCATTTAAGTCATGCAGCAAGATTTAATGCCCTTTAACTGTATCAGTTTCGATGAAGGAAGATAACCAAGATAATGGAGAATCCATTGGAATCAACGGAGAAGTCCCTAATCATGTAAATGGGAGATTATAAAAGAGTAGATGATTGCAGCGCTTCAATGATTTTGCCATCAATTTATCCAGTCGGTACTAATAAAATAAGGAACTACACTTCGAGAGGCCTCTCACCACTTCACCTGGTTTTCTTTTGCTGATCCGCTCAATGTCTACATGGCATACATTTGACAGTGCATGAACTCCTGCATCCTGACAAAAACATTGAGATGGCATAAATCTATTATACATAGAAGAAGACAAAGAACGTATGACCACTCACTGTTCTACTTGAGCAAAAAATAGAAACTGGCTGCCCAATAAATTTTTGAAAGGCCTCCTGAAATCCCAAAACAATTGGCACGAAAAGATAAGTGGTTAAAGACAAACGTAACAACTTCGTTACCGTTTCATCTTGATTATCAGTGAAAAGGAAAATAATTTAACCTCAAGCACACCAACAACAGTTCGCTCATTGGGTTGCTTTTGAGCACCGGCAAATCGAGTTCCTATGTATTCAAGTGCAATCAAATATCGTTGAATACCAGGGCTCCGGTTCATATTTTTGTCGATCAACTCTCCGTGATCCTCCACTTCTTCACCGTGACCAGCGGATGCATCAAATTTTGATACTTTTGAAGGGCGTTCGAAGAATTCCAGAGGCTTTCCACGCGATTTTCTGACAGCCTCTGATACAGACGAACTCGATTCCTTGTCGCTCATAAATATGGAGTTTCCTTCTCGTACAATATTCAAGAATTCTAGGGTTTCATTTCCCGACCATTATTTTGGGCAGTGTTGAAGAAAGGCTTGGGCGGGCTGCAGCATTTTGGGGCAGCCTAGTGACTAGTACGCTAGGCGGCATAAAAAATGATACTTTTTTAAAAATTAATTTTTTTGAAAAAAAAATTCTGGGACCCGAGCGGTTTGGGCCGATGCACTGAGTGGCCGAATTGGCAGACGCTGAATTCGGCCTAGCCCCCCGAATTGGGGATGGGCGGCCTCAACGGCTGGGCAAACGCCCTCCTGCCCAGCCGCCAATTCGATCGCTCAGGCTGCATAGGCGCTGAATTTTCGAACACTGATTTTTGAAAAGTGATTTTCGGATTGTTGGATTGTTGGAGGGAAAGAAAATAGTTAAAAGGATGTATTTATTATTGAGAAATCATTGAGTCCACAATGATATATGCAAAATGGTACGGAGTTATGTGAAGTGCTGAATTTTGATTCAATGATCGTCATTATTTAAGTTACTTATGATCATTATTGTTATATTAATATTCGAAGATTCAAATTATAATTTTTTTTAATACATGGGAGGCTAAAGGCCAAAAAATATGATAGAAAACAATGACCATACAAACTAGATAATCACCACAGTAGCTCAAAGTAGTTAAATCTGTCGACCAACACAGCTCGGGAGAGGAATCCATCAGCTGTAGAGCAGGTACTGGGAGGCATAACCCCTACGTTACTGATAGGATCAGGCATCGACACAATTAGCTGCATTCCGAAGAGAGCGTTGGAGAGTACTTCCTTAGCTAGGCTTTGAACTATTATGATTATTGAATTAGAAGTTTTTATTTATTTATTATATATATTCAGTATCCAAATCAAATTTTAAAAAATATTAGAAAACTAAACTTTTTATACTAAAAATAAATAAAAAATTGAATATTTTTGTTTATGTACTAAACAGTTACTACTAAACTCTCAGCTAACTTAACTATACTTATTCTCGAAAATCCATCTACCACTTTAGGGAAACACGATCGCCGGAAAAACTAAGACCTTCATTGTATTTCTTGTTTCCATTTCTTCTCTATTCCAGGCTCAACAGCATGTTTGAAAATGCATTCGGAGAGAGTTCATCAACGGGTTTAGCATGAAAAAAGTGCATTTTAAGTTGGTTACTTTGTTAAAGGTGCGTATAACTCCAAATTCTAACTCATTTATGGTAATATCGTTACACTCGATACGTGAATCATGCATTTTCATGAGAGGCTTAGTCTACGTATGACCAACAGTGATATTTACAGTAGGTTAATTCATTACATTATAATAATGAGATCGGTATAATGGTCAGGATTCAGGGAATGCAAGGTTCGCCCCTTGCACGACCCTTTGTTCCTCATTAATTCGGACTGAACCCAACCATGTTCGTCGTGATTCCTGACTCTATGATTTTCCATATACAAATATTGCTCTCTTTTCTATTGCTTAGGAAGTAAAGGATCATCCAGAGCTTAGAAAAACAAACGTCGAATGTAAAATGAGAGCTATTCAAATCGAGTAGAACGCATTGTTCGCATCTTTATTAGATCTCATTTACAACAGAATTGGACTTAGTAGAGATATAATTAATTTAGTTTTGCAATACAATCCCAACAGGAAGTTCGAGCATACTGAGTCTACCATTTTCCTACATGATGATGGTAATGTTGTGAGATTTTTAAGCCAATGTGAGAACGAAGACTCCGCAAGAAACACCTAGGAAGTTGTTTTGTGTCATAAGGGAGTGGCAGATTGCACGCATGAGAAGGGGAACTCAGATGACACACAAGTTGACGAAATTTGTAAAGACAAATACTTCGTGCCAATGATGACAATTCAAAATCAGGATATTATGTTGTGGTGAACATTTATGCAAATTCATGTGATTGCATGAAGTTCAGCCTAGACAAGTCAACGTGTGTACATGCGTTTGCAGGAGAAAATAGACCCAGGACGAGTGTATACAATCTTATCTCGCTGTACTACAAAAGTGAGTACGCGGTGAAAGCATATCTCGATATGATATATTCGGCCACAATGCTGTCACAACATATCGTTCCCAACACAGTCCAGATGAAGGAAGTGTTACCCCCAAATGTTATGGACAAGAAGAGAGGAACAACAAAAGATTCACGTCATCCATCGGCTCGCAAAAAAACAAAAGAAACAAGAAAATTGTTCCAATAATTGCGCTTTTCCCGGGCATTACTTAAAGTCATGCAAGAGTGGAAGTGTCGATGGGGATCCCGAATCAATAAGTTGGTAATATCCTACAAACGGGGATGTACTATAGTCTTAAACTGTTCAGTTACTTTATCGGAACGTTATGATCCAAACAGGTGCAATGCCCTTTCATATTTAAATAGAATAAAATTAATTTATACAATTGACTGTTAACTTATATCCGCTCGACTTTTGCTTCTACCAAAGCAGAAATTTCAGATGTGATGGGCATGTTCCAAAGATACGATTCCGGATCAATCTCGTCTACGGGACAATGCATTAGAAATTTACCAGGTATGGCTCGAGTCTTACTTGATCCATGTGGAGGGATCGCTTTGCATGAATTCCATAGATTAGTCGGGCCAAAATAATTCCGAATACCATGATTATCCCAAAAAAAGAAATTTACATAATAATAGTAATTAATTATCCTGTGGCATGCCCTTCTATCGAGGCGATAAAATTTCTTCTAACACCTACAGCTAGCTATAAGCGTGCAGATTTATCTTTATGTTTTAAGCTATTCGTGCATGTTTGAACAGAATGCAATCATGCATGTTTAAACTCCTAAAAGCAATCTGAGGCTAATTTTGATTGTAAAACTTCAAGTTAAACAATCAAGAGGCAATGACATAAGTCTACATATCATACACAGGAGAAAATAAAAAACAATTGAAAAAATCCAAATAAGACAACTACATGTCTAGTTTAAGCGAAACAACTTTGTCTTCGAGATTACCGGCGACTCCGTCAAGGTCATGCGTGGTGGCCCATAAAATGACAGAGTAATAGATTGATAACTGCGATGAATATGGTAACATGAAAGTCAGAGATGCTTGCGATAAGGTTGTCCATCACGGTAGAGTCGATGTTGGAGGGAAGCTCGATACTGGCCGCAATATGACGAACATCGACAAAAGTCAAGGTATTAGTGGCAACGGATGCAGTGCCAGTGACAAAGCATTTCAGATCTTCATTATTTGAAAGTTGAACCCCAACGTCGGGAGTGGCTCCGCCTTCGACGAAGGCAGTTAGGACGAAGTGGCTATATCGGAAGTTCCCTTCGTTAATCTCCATCACTGTAGGAATTTATCCATACATGTATGATTCATTCATCTCCACCGTGTAGGAATTTATTAATAATTTTTT
This sequence comes from Pinguicula primuliflora, assembly GCA_025802335.1. Classification (NCBI taxonomy): domain Eukaryota; kingdom Viridiplantae; phylum Streptophyta; class Magnoliopsida; order Lamiales; family Lentibulariaceae; genus Pinguicula; species Pinguicula primuliflora. Next base: position 1,232 of record JAOYMZ010003081.1, on the reverse strand, counting down.
TAATTTTAATTACTTATTCATGTGAACCGAAAATAGTTGTCGGGTTTATGACTGCAGTCGTGATTGTCGTGGCTATACGCGCGTAACTTGGGTAAAATTTGGGCCATATAACCCAATTGCATAAACAACGACGATCCATCTAATTTTTCCCATACACATAACCTAGATAAAACTGTTGGACTAGTCTCGACATACGTGTCCATCGCATACATATGCGAAAAACTCGGATCGGTTATTCGGGCTCAAAACACACGAGCAACCATCTGTGTTCTTTTTTCAATTAACTAAAATGGATAGCGTTGTCGTTCGATCCTCGGTGGAGGCATTATATGTGGTACACGTGGTGATACTTAATACGTCATTCAGGTCCCATACGTATAATTCATTAACAACCATAATCTATTAATTATTTTTAAATTCGTCTTCTTAACCTATAATTCATCACCATTTATACCATTTTGAAGTTCACAACTTCAAGCGGTACCATTAATTGCACGATGTATGAATCATTTATCTCTAAGTCAATATACGCTTAGTAGGAATTCAATGATGTCTCTTTGTTTGTAATGTACTCGTATGATAACATAATCGAATCCATCATAGTACTTCTAGCACAAGTAATAGTGACACGCATTTCATTATTTCATCCGTTATATCATTTTAGTTTAGTCAATATAATAATTAGATTTTTTTTAATTAATCACATAAATCGAAAATAATTATTGGATTTCTGATTACAGTTGTGAACATCGGAACTATATGCTGTTAATTACTTAATCTCTTATAGATACCTGGACTTCCTATCTGATTCTAAGCCAGTTTGTCCCTTTTTTTATAGGTAATGTCCCCGAGGAAATTTGAACCACCTGTGAGTGTAATTGTCACTCCCATAACCACTAATCCAATCCCTTAGTTTGTCTGTACTGTGCGTTGCTAAAAAAATTGTTTGTTTTCTATTACCATATGTAATTTTATTCCAAATTCTAAAGGCATGTTTAATCTTTTAAATTTGATATCAAACCTTTTTTGTGGGCTAAAGATGTTCGTAGGTTCATCCCATGAATGTTTAGGAGTGAGAGTGAAGAGTTCAGAATTGTTGGAATTGAAATCTGTTGGAAAAAAATATACATTTCGTAGAGATTCCACTTAAGCTTTGGAAAAGGCTAAAGATGGAATATAAACGATTACGAAATGATATATGGTATTTGGATGAATGAAAAATTGATACCCAA
>JAOYMZ010003080.1:0-39911 GCA_025802335.1 Pinguicula primuliflora | reverse complement strand
CTGGAGGCCCTTCCATGTACACCTCTTCTTCCAAATCCCCATGTAGAAACGCGTTTTTCACATCTAGTTGATACAGAGGCCAATCAAATTTGGCTGCAATAAAGAACAGGACACAGATAGTGTCAATCTTAGCCACAGGAGAGAATGTCTCTGAGTATTCTATCCCATACGTCTGGGTGTATCCTTTCGCCACAAGTCTCGCCTTATATCGCTCAATTGCCCCATCTGCCTTCCTCTTGATCATGTAGACCCATTTGCATCCAACAGGACGCTTCCCATTAGGAAGCCGAACCTTCTCCCAAGTTTGATTCTCCTTCAATGCTCTCATCTCTGCATCCATTGCCATCCTCCACTCAGGAGTCAAAACTGCCTCTTGCACATTTCTTGGGATCATATCATGATAGAGGGACATTTACAAACGACTTTGCTGCCACAGATTCTCGCCCTCTGAATAAGTTAGCGATGGGGTATCGCTTGGAGCCTGGAATATGATCAGGAGAGTATCTTTTTGCTGCAATGCCCCATGTGCTTCATGGTGGTAGTACTCGTGTGGGTCCAGTAGGCTCCTCATCACCAATATGCTGCATGGGAATCACAGAATCCAAAGTAGGGTGAGATAAATCAGAGCTCTCAAGAGTGGTTACCTCAATATCCGGCGAAGGAGGATCATTGGCAGGCGCGTGTGGCAAGGGGGCATAGGTACAGGCTGCTCGGGTTGCACGGTCGGGGCTGGAACCTTCAACGGGGCATATGAAATCCAATCTAGTGAATCACCTCTCATACTCTCCCCCTAAGCACTAGATTGGGCAGTCTGATAGTAAAACTCGGTCTTTACGAAGTCACAATGTAGAGTAATATACAACTATCGGGTTACTGGATCAAAACACCTATACCCTTTCTGATTCACTCCATAACCAACGAACACACATTTGATAGCACAGGCCTCGAGCTTGCTACGTTTGGACATGCACAAACACGGATCACCCAAACACCCATGGTAAAATGGTGAGATAGGAAGGTGCCCGAATGAATGACGTCAATGTTTGAAGAGGTGTCCTTAGTTTCAAAATTTTTGTAGGCAACCTATTCACGAGATACACTGCTGTCGCAACAGCTTCCGGCCAAAAACTGGTGGGGACCTTGGACTCAATCATAATTGCATGTGTAATTTCTAACAAGATGCGATTTTTTCTTTCAGCAACTCCATTCTGCTCCGGTGGTTAGATCGTATACTTGTAGATTATCTTCACCCGACTGGACTGTTTTGGCCAACCCTTGCCATAATTCTTGAGAAGTTGAGAAGTTAAGGTACTGCCTGGCAATTCCCTGTTCCATGTTCGATGTGATCCAATCAAACACTTGCTAGTCACACTCCCACCATGATTGGTAGCCGGGCTCCCCCTACTTGGGTGACGTCAGCTCTCCTGTGATATGTTCAATTCGGCCCCAGTCACCAAGCGCAATCTCCATCCGTAGTCTCCAGATTGAATAGTTCTTGTTATCCAGAATCTCTGCAAGTTTAATATCCCCCTGATTTCCTTGTTTTGCTCCTCCTTCTTTCACAACTAAGCAGTGTTGTTGTTTTGCAAGACCATGGCGAGTTGCTCGCCGAGGACCTTCGCTACCTCCGCTAGAACGGCCGCCGTCTTAGCCATCTCACGATCACACACTTCTTCTTATTGATAGATGACGACACCGGGATTCGTTCCCTACTCTGATACCATGAACTCTGATTTATCTCACCCTACTTTGGATTCTGTGATTCCTATGCAGCGTATTGGTGATGAGGAGCCTACTGGACCCACACGTGTACTACCACCGCGGAGCACATGGGGCATTGCAGTAAAAAGATACTCTCCTGATCATATTCTAGGCTCCAAGCGATACCCCGTCGCTAACTTATTCAGAGGGCAAGAATCTGTGGCAGCAAAGTCGTCTGTAATGTCCTTATATCATGAGGTGATCCCAAGAAATGTGCAGGAGGCAGTTTCAACTCCTGAGTGGAGTATGGCAATGGATGCAGAGATGAGAGCATTGAAGGAGAATCAAATGTGGGAGAAGGTTCAGCTTCCTAATGGGAAGCGTCCTGTTGGATGCAAGTGGGTCTACACGATCAAGAGGAAGGCAGATGGATCTATTGAGCGATATAAGGCTAGACTTGTGGCGAAAGGATACACCCAGACGTATGGGGTAGACTACTCGGAGACATTCTCTCCAAGGTAGACTACTCGGCGAAGTCTGCAAGTTGAAGAAAGCTCTGTATGAGTTAAAACAGTCACCTCGTGCATGGTTCAGGAGGTTCACACTAGTTATGAGAAAACTTGGTTTTGCTCAAAGCAACTTTGATCACACACTATTTACAAAGAGGAGGAATGGACGTCTGACATGTCTGCTGATTTATGTAGATGACATGATCATTTCTGGAGTTGATGCTGATGAGATAGCTATGTTGAAGAGACACCTGTTCACTGAGTTTGAAATGAAGGATCTTGGGACGTTGAAGTATTTCTTGGGGATTGAAGTCATGAGATCGAAGTTTTGGATTCATATATCATAAAGGAAGTATATTCTCGACCTCCTAGCAGAAATTGGAATGCTTGAAAGCAAGCCGATAGACACTCCAATGGTACCTAACCATGGACTCAGGATCGTGGAGGGCGAACCCATGGCCGATTGGGATCGTTTCCAACAATTGATTGACAAGCTGATTTATCTATTTCATACCAGACCGGATATCGCATATTCTATCGGCGTGCTAAGTCAATTTATGCGTAAGCCCCAGAAGAATCACATGGATGCAACCATAAGAGTTGTGAGGTACTTGAAGGATACTCCGAATACGGGAGTGATGTTTCGAAAGTTTGGTTATCTGAGGATAGAAGCATATACCGATGCAGATTGGGCCGGGAATCCTGTTGATCGAAAGTCAACTGCTGGGTACTTTGTGTTTGTTGGAGGGAATCTAGTGGCATGGAGGAGCAAGAAACAAAAGGTAGTAGCCTTGTCAAGTGCTGAGCCTGAATTTTGGGGGATTGCGAGGGGTTTGACTGAGATTCTTTGGTTGAGACATTTATTGAATGAATTGGGCATCTCATCCGATGACCCGTGTCCATTAAGGTGTGACAATAAGACAACAATACATATCTCAGAGAACCCGGTGCAATACGACCAAACCAAGCATATAGAGATTGACAGACACTTTATCTAAGAGAAGCTTGAAGTAGGGGTTATCACACTACCGTATGTGAAGTCCGAAGATCAATTAGCGATGTACTCACCAAGGCTGTGGCGGGGCGCGCATTTCATGATGCGATGTACAAGTTGGGTATTGGACATTCCAATATCCAACTTGAAGGAGAGTGTTAGTCATGAGATAAATAGGGGAAGATTTACTCAAATCTTCCCCACATATTTCCCAAGATTATATTCCTATAATCCCGAGATTTACCCTAAATATGGTTAAAAGGAGAGTTGTATAAATAGGGGCCGATATATTGTAAAGAGTTTGAATAAAAGTTACAAAGGTGGATTTTTTTTCCCGTGGACTTAGGCAAAGCCGAACCACATAATTCTTGTGCGTGCTGTGTTTAATTTTCGTGTCTTCAGTTACAAGTCAAAGATTTCATGAGACTTTAGCAAGTTAGGAATTGAATATATTGTTGTGATAGTCCTCCACATGGAGGGTCATCCAATAATTAAAGTTTGGAGAAAGCTTGTTGAATTAAAAAGGCCATCCATGTGCTTCAATTCAACAAATGCGGTAGAAAGTTTTAAATATGGCTGCTTATACTCTTTTCAAGATTTGCTGATACTTCCTTCAAGATTTGCAGTTGCAGGAAACATGAGAAATGTTTTCTCACTTGCTGCCTGATGCCTATAAATACAGAGATGTTCTTCAGTTCAACAACCAACCAATGAGAAGGAGGGACAACAAGAGTTTCCCTGTGTCTGAAAAAGAGAGAGTTGTTTAGGGTGTTTTATAAATTGGGAGAGTGAAAAAAATATTGGAGAAATATTTTTGGGTAGATCTCCGGTGTTGGTTAATCTCTAAAAGTTCTAGAGAAGACTCTTTTGTACCTACTATTTTATAGTGGAAGGCTTTGTTCGAAGTTTGTCCCATGGACGTAACTCAGGATTGAAGGTGAACCACGTTAAAATTCTCAGTATCAATTAATTTATTGTACCTGCTGATTCCTTTATTATTATTTTTATCCGCTGCGCCCAACAAGTGGTATCGGAGCCAGGTTGAGTGTGTATATATCTGCTTATCGTATGCTTTGTGGTTGTCACTAAGTGGATCCTCCGCATCAAAAAATAAGTCAGATTATTACTCATTAGGTCGAAGATATCAGACATTATGGAGGTAAAATCAGGCAACATGATCAAGTTAAATGGTATAAATTACCACATATGGAAGAGCAAGATGAAGGATCTTCTGTTCGTGATGAAAATGCATCTACCGATATTTATATCGACTAAACCCGAACGCAAGTCAGGTGAAGAATGAGAATTCGATCATTTGCAAGTTTGTAGTTTTATTTGGTAATTTGTTGAAAAAAATGTGTATAATCACATTAATGACGAAACGCATGACCGGCTACAACAAATTATTTTATCTGAATAAGTTGGTTCATATGAGATATCGTGAAGGTACTTCAATTGCAGATCATCTCAATGAGTTGCAAGGAGTTGTGACGCAACTATCAAGTATGGGCGTAAATTTTGATGAAGAAATTATCGCACTTCTCGTGCTTATGTCTCTACCAAAGTCTTGGGAGACTGTTAAATTTATACTTACTAACTCTCCACAAATTACTATCGAGCTAGTTAAAATTGGAATCTTGAATGAAGAAATGAGGGGTTATACACAATATACCTCTACATCACATCCCAATGTTATGGTTGCTGATTCTAGAGGGCGGAGTACGAGCAGATTCAAATCAATGCAACGTGACAAGAGCAGAGGAAAATCAAACAAGTAAGTCAATGCTGAATGTCATCAGTGCAAGAAGAAGGACCATATTAAGAGGTTCTGCCAACAGCTCAAAAATGAAAAAGAAAAGGGCAAAGACGGAGAATTCAAGAGAGATAAGAACAATGATGATGAAGCAAGTGTAGCCGATGAGTTCAACGTTGTCCAATTGATGAAGATACTGTCAATTTTACTACCTAGGACACCAGATGGACAATTGACAGTGGCGGTACCATTCATGTTACATCTCACAATGAGTTCTTTTCATCTTACATACCAGGAGATTTTGGTGTTGTAAAAATGAAAAATGCCAAATCATCAAAAGTACTTGGCAAAAGAGATATTTTTCTGGAGATGAAGAATGGTAACAGACTATTCCTGAAGGATGTCGGGCATGTTCCAAAAATGCGCTTGAATCTTATTTCTGTTCACATAATTGATGAAGAAAGTTTTCGCAGCGCCTTCTACGATGGCTAGTGGAACCTCACCAGAGGATCTTTTATGATTGCTAAAGGTAGGAAATACTCGAAATTGTATCTATTGCAGGCAAAGCTCTCCCAAAGCATTGTAAATGCGATGGAGAATGAGTGTACGATCGAGTTATGACACAAACACGTTGGTCATATGAGTGAGAAGGGAATGACAAGTCTTGCTAAAAAGAAGGTAATACCTGAATTGGATCAAGTCAAGTTGACAAAGTGTACTGATTGTCTGATCGGAAAGTAAAATAGAGTTACCTTCAAAAGTTCGATGTCTTCAAAAATGAAGAACGTGTTGGATCTGATACACCCAAATCTGTGTGCACCAATGACATAGTCACTTGGTGATGCTCAATACTTTGTGACTTTTATTGATGATCATTCGCAAAAGACTTGGATATATCTTCTCAAGTCAAAGGATAAGGCTTTGGAAGCTTTCAAGCAATTTGTAATTTTGGTGGAGAGACAAACTAATAAGAAAGTGAAATGCGGCAGCACAGATAACAGAAGAGCGTACATTGGATCATTTGATGCTTACTGCAAAGAGCATGGTATTTGGTATCAATTGATGCCACTAAAAACACCACAATTAAATGGTCTGGCTGAGAGGATGAACATAACCTTGATAGAGAGAGTCAGATGTTTACTCTCATAAGCAAAGTTGCCCCAAGAGTTTTGGGGAGAAGTTGTTCTTACAGCAGCTTATATTCTGAATCTCTTACCATGCAGACCTCTGGAGTATGAAGCTCCATAAAAAATTTGGTCCAAAAAAGAAGTTTTCTACCCAAATTTGAAGATTTTTTTATTGCCAAGCATTTGTTCATATCCCAAAGGACGAGAGGTCCAAGTTGGATGCCAAGACACGACATTGCGTGTTCATCGGTTATGACCAAGATCAATTTGACTATAGATTTTACGATCCAGTTCAGAAGAAGCTTATATCAAGCCGTGATGCTATTTTTATTGAAGATTACACCATTGATGATATTGTGAAAGTGAAGGAAGATATTCCTAAATCCGATGGTAGTTCAACAAACATAAAGATAGTCCCTCCAATGACGATACCAATAATTGGAGATGAAATTGAAAATCATCAATCAGAGGAGAACCGTCTAGATGATTCAAGCGGGACTAATCATGATAATGATGATGATCATGTTGTTGAAGATGGTGATGATGAGTAAGATGGCGATGCCAATTCACCACCAGCTCCAATAGGTTCTCCAATGCAGAAAAGGTCTGATAGAATTGTCCAGCGATCTATCTGATATCCTCCACAACAATATGTGTTATTAGCTAATGAAGGAGAACCAGAGAGTTATGAAGATGCTATGAATGATGAAAACAAGTAAATGTGGATTGAAGCTATGCAGGATGAAATGTAATCTTTGCACAACAATAAGACATTTGAGTTGGCAAAGTTGCCCAAGGATCAAAGAGCTTTGAAAAATAGATGGGTGTTCAGGATCAAACATGAAGAACACAATCTCCTGCCACAATTTAAAGCTAGATTTATTATAAAATGATTCAGCCAAATGGAGGGCATTGACTTTGATGAGATATTTGCACCGCTTGTCAAGATGAAATCCATTCTCATCGTGCTAGGCTTAGCAGCAAGTCTTGATCTTGAGTTAGAGCAAATGAATGTGAATACGGCCTTCTTACATGGAGATTTAGAAAAAGAAATAAACATGGAGCAGCCACGAGGTTTCGTGAAGAAAGATAAAGAGAATTATGTTTGCAAATTGAAGAAAATTCTTTATGGCTTGAAACAAGCACCAAGACAGTTGTATAGGAAGTTCAAACTAGTTATGGGGGAGCAAGGCTACAAAAGACTACTTCAGACTACTATGTATTCTTGAAGAAATTCTATGACAACGATTTTGTTATTCTACTGCTCTATGTGGATGACATGTTGATTGTTGGTCAAAATGCTTCCAGGATCAACAATCTAAAGGAGGACCTGGGCAAGTCATTTCCCAGGAAAAATTTGGGACCAGCAACTCAAATTCTTGAGATAAAAATCATTAGAGACAGAAGCGCCAAGAAGTTATGGTTATCACAGGAGAAGTACATCCAAAAGTACTTCAAAAATTCAACATGAATAAATCTAAAGTGGTTAGTTGTACTCTTGCTAATCATTTTAGATTAAGTTCCAAATAGAGTCCTTCAACGGATGAGGAGAAAGATAAGATGGAGAAAATTCCATATTCATCAGCAGTTGGAAGCTTGATGTATGCTATCGTGTGTACACGACCAGATATCGCTTACTCAGTTGGAGTAGTAAGCAGATTCCTTTCGAATTCAAGAATGGAGCATTGGCCCACAGTAAAGTGGATACTTAGATATCTACGAGGTACTTCCAAATTATATTTATACTTTGGGGATGCAAAGCCTATATTAGTTGGTTATACAGATGCAAATATTACTGGTGATGTTGAAGTTTATATCAGGTTATCTAGATACATTTGCAGGGAGAGATGTGACATGACAGTCGAAGTTACAAAAGTGTGTAGCTTTGTCCACGACTGAAGCTGAGTATATTGCAATAACGGAAGTGTGCAAGGAGTTCCTCTAGATGAAGAAGTTCTTGAATGAACGTGGTTTCTACCAAGAGAAATATCAGCTATTTTATGACAGTCAAAGTGCTATCCATCTCCCAAAGAATACATTATTTCATTCCAGATCAAAACACATCGATATCATTGGATCAGAGATGTATTGAAATTGAAAAAATTGCAATTCGATAAGATTCACACTGAAGAGAATGGATCTGATATGTTGACGAAGATTCTTCCAAGGGGAGGCTTTGAATTCTGTCGTACAGCTGTCGGGATGATGGAGCCCTTCACGTTATCGGGAGGGGGAGAATTATTGTGATGGTCCTTCCACATGGAGGGCCATCCAATAATTAAAGTTTGGAGAAAGCTTGTTGAATTGAAAAGGCTATCCATGTGCTTCAATTCAATGAATGCGGCAGAAAGTTTTAAAGATGGCTGCTTCTGCTCTTTTCAAGATTTGTTGCTACTTCCTTTAAGATTTGCGGCTGCACGAAACGTGAGAAACATTTTCTCACTTGCTGTCTGATGCTTATAAATATAGAGGCATTATTCAGTTTCAACAACCAACCAATGAGAAGGACGAACAACAAGAGTTTTCTTGTGTCTGAAAAAGATAGAGTTATTTATAGTATTTCCTAAATTAGGGAAATGACAAAAATATTTGGGAAATATTTTTGGGTAGATCTCCAGTGTTGGTTAACCTCTTAAAGTTCTAAAGAAGACTCTCTTGTACCTACTATTTTATAGTAGAAAAATTTATTCGGAATTTGTCTCGTGGACGTAACCCATAATTGAGGGTGAACCACGTTAAAGTTCTCGGTGTCCATTTATTTACTGTACCTGTCTGATTCCTCTATTATTATTTTTATCCGTTGCGCCCAACACATATCACTACCTATCTTGAGAGGGGTGTTGAATATGATAAATATCCCAATGAATCCGAAATTTGATAGAGAGAGAGGAAGAGAGAACAAACTTCGAGGGTGGGTTTAGTAGGAGGGATTAGTGGGATATAATAGGATAGGATTTAGTAGGATGAGAAAATATATCATATGTTTAGTCGGCCGGATTAGGTAGGATTTTAGGGGTTTATGATTTACTATATTTTAAAATCACACTATAACCTAAATCCCTATAATTCTACATAATCATACCTACTAAACGGATGATGTATTTTTCTATCCCACTAAATCTCATCCTATTATATGCCAAGGGTACAACTCTTAAGTATACATTCATGTACAAGTTTTCGATTCCATTTTACGTTATCAAAATTAATCACACCAATGAAAAAACTTGATATAAGAGAATAAAAGTCTCATGCTTCGGTGTGGTTCCGACAACTTAATTGCCCGAAATTTCAAAAACCATTTCTCCTTGGGTTAACTAGTCTTTAATGGAATTTTAAAAATTACCGGCGATGAAGTCACCGAAATCACAACGAAGCATGGGGCTTTTATTCTCTTATGTATAAGTTTTTCATTTATCAATTTCGACAGCAGAAAATGAAATAAAAAAAATTGTAAATAGATTATAGACCTAACACAAGAAGATTGCTCCCTCTCTCTCTCTCTATTAAAAATTTCCATTTAAATTATATTAGATCCTATATCCCTAGGTTGTATATTGAGTTATTTACTGTGGTATGGTATAAGAAAAATCTATTCCTACAACTCAATCACTTTTCACCCTTCACTTACTACATGGAAATTTAGTGTGTGATGCAACCTACATAAATAATTTATATAAGCTGTTGCAAACACTCCCTTATATTGAAAGACAGTTACCAAAAAAAATTATCTTTTTATAAGTAATACTGTTTTATTTAATCAATTTGTAATGTACAAGTATTGAGCTATATACAGTGTGGCCCAATCCCAACAAGAGAAATTGGGACATCCCATTTTAATTTTGAGCTTAAAGGTATTCGTTTTGCCATTTCAAAGATACAACCAACACTATTTAGGGCAATTACCGCTTATCTTCAAACTATATATCTAAACCACCAAATTTTAACTAAACCAAATTTTATCTTCAGACGGTGCTCTTTTAAGAATTGGAACAACAAGTAGTGGTTTCTTCCTGGCAGCCGTTATTCCATACGCCTCATCCATATCCATATCCTTTATTTTCATCCCGACCGGTAATTTCCAATCAAAATGATAAAGAGACACGGCCAGGGAGAGCTCAACATTGGCAAGACCAAACGTTATACCGGGGCACAATCTCCTTCCTCCTCCAAAAGGTATGTATTCGAAGTTGTTGCCCTTATAATCGACTGTACTCTCGAGAAACCTTTCAGGCTGAAAGATCTCAGGATTGTCCCAATATAACGGGTCCCTGTTTATCGCCCACGCATTCAATATGACTTTGGTGTCTAGAGGTATTTCGTATCCATTGATCTCACATGCCTGCATGCATTTTCTCGGAAGTAACAAAGGAACGGGTGCATGAAGCCTCATTGCCTCTTTGATGACAGCCTTCAAGTACTTAAGCTGATCAAATTCGGATTCATCGATGAATCCGTTGTGATCAAAAGCCTCTCTCACTTCTTTTTGTGCCTTCCCAAGAATAGTTGGGTTCTTCATCATCTCCGCCATTGCCCAATCTGATGTAGTAGATGAGGTATCAATTCCTGCTGACAATATATCCTGCACGGATAAATAAAATAAATAAGAATTAAAAAATCATTTTCTAATTGACACAGTAGATTGAAAAACCATTGTCTAAATCTAAGCAACATAGTAGATTAATAACACTTGAAGAAATGTTTGTGTTTTAATCAATGATAAAAATTAAAAAAAATAGACATCACTAACCAGGATCATGGCATTAATATTTTGTGTGCTCATATCCAACTCATTTCCTTCATCTTGATGTTTCAAGAGGGCGCCCATTACACCTCCCTTTTCACCCTCATTACGATTGCTTCTCCTGTGATCTTGGATGATGTTATCCAATAACACATCTTTAACACACCGATACTTCAGTAGCTGCTTTGTGGAGCCGAATCTCCGAAGCAGTTTAACAGATGGATACAGATCCGCAATGTCGAACCCGGATGCCAACTCCAATGTCTTTCTGGTAACAAACATCAACTTTTCTGTATCCCTTGTCACATATCCAAAAGTCGAGATCGAAATAATTCGAGAAATTGCAGAGTATATGATCTCGGAAAAGTTTACAGGGGACCCTTCATTTGAAGCAAAGTTGTGAGCAACCATGTTGAAGAAGACTTTTTCTCTTGTCGATCGCAACAATAGGACCTGTTTTGGGTTTAGAAGCTCTTGCGATAGGAATTTCTTCATCTGTCTCCATTGCTCGCCGTAGGGAGCAAAGGTTATTGCCGGGCAGCCGTCGGCCATGATCTCATTTATTAGAAGTTGTGGCCGTGATGCGAGGCTTGCATCATGAGTTTTTAGCACCGCCTTTGCAAATTCCGGCGAGGAAACTACCACGGCAGACAGCTCACCTATATACAAGAAAAGATTTGGGATTCAGAAGTAATCAAGATGCATATTTTCCAAAGTTTTGGACAATGATACATCTCAGATTATTATTATGTTTTAGGTATGTTATACATCTCAGATTATAACCGTAACAACTCATTCTTAGGTGAGGGAAAATCACAAATGGATTAAAGAAGAAACACATATTTGCACACAATCTTATGGTATAGACAAAGGTCACAGTGTTCTATAAGGCATTGTGAGTCCCTGAGCAGCCAGGGATGATGAACGCGACCTAGGCGCCCCCGTATAAACGACCTAAATGGACATTTAAGCAATACGGAGGGTGATCAACACTTAAACAAAGCATCATCTAAATCAGAGGCTATGACACAAATTGAAAGGTCAACGGATATTAAGAAGACCCATTACATTGGTCATGCCCCCCTTCTCACCTAACTGTAGGTGTATCAAGGGTCCGTAATGGCCAGCGAGTTTGTGTAGCGCGCGGTGTGGCAGGGTGCCGGTGAGATTGTGTATGTTTCCGATGAGGGGCAATTTCCGTGGACCTGGAGGAAGCCTGGAATTTGGGTTTATTGATTTGAAGCGTCTGAGAAAAATGAAAATTGACACCAGCAGCAGCAACAGTAAAGCAAAGATGATGAAGAGTTGTGAATAGATAAGAAGCTCCATGGCCGAAATACGAATATAATTTTTGTTCATCCTGCATTTAAACTTGAAGGTGATAGAAGCTTTATTGTTGATTTTTTGATCCCGCCTGACTTTAAGGTTTGGTAGTACACCATGATGCCAGCCAGGTATGCTGTTCCAAAATTGTATGAACATTACATGTGCAGGGGGGTTGATTCAATTGCAAGCACGGAATAGTATTTCCATAATTGTAGAAGAAGATCGTTAGGTGTCAATTAAATTGGACCAAAAATTAGTTCCACCGGTAAGGTTAGTTCAGCTTCGCATTTATCATTTCGGTAATCTGCATTTTTCCGAAATCATTTCGGTTAACTGCATTTTTCCGAAATTAGTATCCGGTGCTTTGGCGCCATTTTTGGCCTGCCCGCTTCGAATTGGGGCTGGGCGGCCGCTCAAGGGCCTGGGTGTAGCAAAAAAAAATTGCCTTTGCGGCTGGTCGCCGCATGGACGATCCCAAAATGTCTTGGGGTCGCCCAACGCATTCTCGAACACAGGCTGTGAGTGGGAGCACACACACAGGGATCCGCTCACAGCAACACTCACAGCGGTGTGGCGCACCTCTTTCGGAAGCGGTGTGGCGCACCTCTTTCGGAAGCGGTGTGGCGCACCTCTTTCGGAAGCGGTGTGGCGCACCTCTTTCGAAAGCGGTGTGGCCATATCATTTCACGCTTTTAGAATACTTGCATCGAAATCTTTCAGGATCAAGTCATAGATTCTTGTTTCTACGCGTTTGTCACCAAAAAAATTATAAACATATTAAATAAGTAATTTAAGATCAACAAACTTAACTCTCGCATTAAATGTTGTGTTATGCGTTCTAAAAGTAAAATTGAAGATAAGTTCCTAAAAGATTTTGATACAAGACTTCTGAAAATGGTGATGGTTTTTTTCGGCGACCCGAAGTCGCCGAAAAAGGCAGATTACCGAAAATCGATAACCTGCATTCTGGTAACTGCATCATTACATTTACAATTTATTTAGTGGCTATAGGGATGAGAATTTAGATCCGGTCCTGACCGCCTCGCCCCGATCTGGGGCGTGTCAGGATCTTGCAATGATAGTTTATGGATAAACCGAATTAATTTTATATTTTTTGTAATGCCAACGGTTCGATCCGACATAGCTCGAACCAGCTGTCGACAGGAAATGAGCAGTGGCTGAAAAATCTCCCCTGACCTCAGGGTTGGGTGGGGGCGTTTGGGACAGGTCCGGGTGGCTCTATCTCTGTCCTGGACAATTCATATCCTTAGGTTACATATGTTCGAAGAATTCAAAAATAAAAACACAAAAAATAGTTAAATAAATTTGTATTGGTTTTGTAAATCAATATTGACAAATGTTTGTTAGCAATCTCTCCCCAAGTTTTCACTTAAAAGTTTACATAATGATTTGGCTCTCTGCACTATCTAAATCAAATTATGCGCATTAATAAATTGTTTTTCAAAATCTTTTTTTTAATAATCTTATGAGTGTTCAAGTCCTTCGGGCCTGATTATTCCTAATAGGGGGTTCATACATGGCGACCCCCACGAACGAACCAGTTGAATTATGGTCAAAATCCTAAACCGTAACCCAAATGAATTGTTTTATCCCCAATGAGATTTGAATCTGCATCCCCAAATGTGGGATTCAGGTCCTCCACCACTAGGACAACCCACTTGAGTTGTTTTTCAAAATCATTGATAGCCTCATTGTTTAGATAATTATCCATAGCCTCATCTTTTTTATAGGTAAAGTTATTGAATCCTAGACCTCTATATTAAAGGTACTCAGCTCACCAGTTGAGCTACTTGAATTCGATATCCATAGCCTCATCTAAAACTGCTCAATTTTTGGTCAAATGTGGAGATTTTATTATCGGGTGATCTTATCATTCCAACTCTCTGTTCGAGAAGGCGGTTGTATAGGTCGCACAGGCACTGGTCGATCGTCATCCGCTCTGTCTGAATACTCGTTTGTTGCTCTTATATTGGTACCTAGACGGGTGCCAAGGCCGCCTACTTGTTGGGCGATCTCTGATCGTCCAGGATCCACCGAGCGCTTACTTCAACACTATTCCTACTTAACAAATCGGCCCAACCAATTAATTGCCATAAGGCGTTCATAAATGCTTCGTCCAAAGAGGTTTTGAGAGTTCAATATGACACTTAAGGTAATATCGAATCATGTAATATCGCCTCATGTGTATGGTAAGTCCCAAAATTTTGATACATTAAATTCCGGGAATTAGGTAGAGATTTGGAAATCTCTCCTTGTTTCCTTGTATCACCTTTTGACTCTTTTTAGCACTCCACTTCAAGTTGGATGTTGGAGGGTCAACACTCAACTTGTTCACAATCTCAGATGATCGTCCAGTAACCGCTTTCGTCAAAATATCCACCAATTGGTCATCAGATAGTACATAGGGAAGCGTGATCATCCCATCCTCCAATTTCTCCTCTACGAAATATCTGTCGACTTCCACGTATTTCATCCTATCATGTTGTACAGGGTTTTCAGAGATTTGAACTGTTGCTCTATTGTCACACCTCAAAGGACACACTTTATCAGGTAAAAAATCCAACTCAGTCATCAACTTCTTCAACCACAAGATTTCTGCTACTCCTCTCGTTATATCCGGAATTCTGCCTCAGCACTCGATAAGGTCACCACCTTTTGCTTCTTGCTCTTCCATGTAATTATGTTTCCACCAATGAACGTGAAATATCCGGAAGTGGATTTGCAATCCATTGGATTCCTCACCCAATCAGCATCTGTGTAGGACTCTATAGTTAGATGTCCATTCTTCTTTAAAAATACACTAGTGTTTGTGGTGCCCTTCAACTATCAAACAATCCTAAGTGCTGCCTCCCAATGATCCTTCTGAGGCTTGTGCATGAATGGACTCACAATATACGGCATATGCGATATCTGGTCTAGTGCGTAATAGATAAATCAACTTCCTCACAAGGTATTGATATTGTTTCTGGTTAGTGAGCTCGGCCCCTTCAACACTTTTGAGGCCATGGTTGGGTAACATGGGTGAATTAGCTGGCTTGCACTTCATGAGACCCGATTTCAGCCAACAAATTCAAAATAACTTTTACTGACAAATGTAGGTTTCCACTCTAGATCGAAGCACTTCGATTCCCAAGAAATATTTTAAGTCCCCCAAGTCCTTCATCTTGAAATCCTTAAACAGCTCGCCCTCAGTGTCTCTATGTCTTCCACAACATCTCCTGTTATTACCATGCCGTCCACATATATAATGAGGTACGTGATCCCTTGAGGCCATCTCTTCAAGAAGAGGGTGTGATCAGAGTTGCTTTGGTGGTACCCATATCGCCTCATTGCCATGGTGAAACGTCCAAACCATGTCCGTGGGAATTGCTTCAGTCCATAGAGAGCCTTCCTCAGTCTGCATCCTTCATTGGGGCGGAATTATTGAGAAAAAATAGGTGGGTTCTCCATATATACTTCCTCCTCCAAATCACCATGAATGAATGCATTCTTCATATCGAACTGATGTAGTGGTCAGTCTCTATTAGCTGCAATAGAAAATAACACACGAATGGTATCTATTTTAGCCATAAGTGAAAAGGTCTTGGAGTAGTCAATCTCATAAGTCTGGGTGTTCCTTTGGCCACCAGCCTTGCTTCGAATATTTCTATAGTGCCATCACCTCTCCTCTTGATTGTACACCCAACTGGATGCTTTCCTTCAGGTAGTTTGCACTTTTCACATGCATTATTTTTTTTCCAAGGACTCCATCTCAGTTTCCATTACTTTCCACCACTCTGGTATTTCCACACTTCTGGGGTCTCCTCCTGATATTAGGCCATAGTGAATGTCTTAGAAGATGATGACACTCTCCCCCTGAACAAGTTTATCAAATGATATCTCTTAGAGTTAGGAACTTGATCAGCAACATATCTTCGAGGTGCTACTCCCCTGGTCGATCGGTCAGGGAGCACACGAGTAGATGGAATACCTGCAGGACCAGCAGATGCACACTCCTCAAGTAAAGGCTCAATAGGAGTACTTACCTAGATATTCGGAGAAGGAGGGGTCATTGATACCACGAGCCTCTAGACTGTACTACAAGGAGTGACGATGAGGCTGTAGACGGGACATGTGGCGGCTCAACAGTGGGTAGCTCTTTTTGAAGTTCAGGCATGATGGATGGTAGGCTAATTCAATCTAGTGGGTCACTCAAGATCTCTCCCTGACCACTAAATGTGGGAGCACGACTGAAATAAAACTCATCCTCAATAAAGTCACAATGGACTGCAGTAAACAACCTCCTGGATACAGGATCATAACATCGATAACCCTTCTGATAGACTCTATATCCAACAAATACACACTTCAAAGAATAGGGATTAAACTTTGTACGATTCACTTTCGTAATGTGAACAAAGACAGAACAGCCAAACACTCGTAGTGGTAAGATGAGGTAGGGAGGAACCCGAGTATGGGAAGACATGGCCTGGAGGGGAGTGGCAACTTTCAGTATCTTGTTAGGTAGACGATTTGTCAAGTAGGTGATTGTGAAAACCGCCTCAGGCCAGAACAGAGATGGCACCCCAGACTCCAACATGATGGCACGAATTATTTCAAGTAGGAAGCGATTCTTCCTTTCCGCCACACCATTCTCTCCAGAACTATAAGGATAAGTTGTTTGGTGGATCAACCCCTTGTCAGAGCAAAACATGAACATCTGAGAATTCACAAACTCCACCCCCATTATCCGAGCAAAGGATTTTAATGAGCAACTCAAATTTAGTGGTAATAATGCGATGAAACTCAATAAATTTTGCAACATTAGATTTATTTTTCAAAAAATTGATCCAACTCATACGGGTGCAGTCATCAATAAATAAGATAAAATATTTCAATCCACTACTCTCAGCAACTGGGGCAGGTCCCCAAACATCAGAATGAATAATAGAAAATAGTTTATCAGCAAGCGATAAGCTGAGAACAATGGAAGCTTTATAAACTTTTGCCCTGAGACATGAGCCACACGAAATATGAAAACCAGATAAATGAGGAAAAAATTTCTTAAGACAGTTATCACAGGGGTGACCTAAGCATTAGTGTCACAACCAATTTTTCTGGGATGAATGACTACGAATAGATGGCAATTTTGATGGAGAGACAACTTCATCAATGTAGTACAGTCTAGCCCGTTCCGTACCATGCCCAAGAAAACGAAGGGTACATTAGCACAACACAATTGAGCTCTTTCGCCACATGGATAATAGAGAGTAATTCATGAGACAAAGCAGGCATATATAAACAGTTGGATAATTTGAGACGTAGAGTCATCTCAATTATCTCAGCACACTCAACAGATAGCAGTTCTCCATTAGCTATCTGAATGCTCTTTTCCGGGGACCCTATGTCTCACAGAGATCATTAATATCATAAGTCAATATATCAGTTGCACCACAATAAAAAAATCCACCTGTTAATTTTCTCCTTCGAACTATCATCCCATACCAATTGGAAAAATAATTATCAATTAACGTAAATTGGTAGATGTGAGCTACTCTTATTAAAACCTTGAGCCCCAATGTGATAGATTGTAGCATCACATTCCTATTTAAGTTGGTTGATAATTATTTCTACAATCGGTATGGGACATTCCAACACTCACCCTCAAGTTCAACTAGGTAAACTCTGTTGGACTTGGACTGCCACATCGATAATGCCTAATTGGGTCAATTCTCATTTTGGGATCAAATGCTCGGAATTTTTCCCGAAAATAATTATGAGTACCACGAAAACAATCATCGAGGTCTTCTGAAATAATGGCAAAATTGGGTCAAATCCCCCAGAGCCCCATTGGCCAATTCATTCTAGACTTTTTCCGGAAACAATCTCGGGCCTCAGACCACATACTCCGATACCATATTAGAAAACAGACCCGCCTCTCTGGTATCAGGCCTCGTGTGCACAAGTGCGCTTGTGTAGGCCAACTTAAATTGGTAAATGTGAGCTACTCTCATTAAAACCTTGAATCCCAAGGTGATAGTTTGTATGACCACATTCCTATTTAAGTTGGTTGATAATTATTTCTCCAATCGGTATGAAACATTCCAACATATGTGACTTTCTTTTACTGGGGAGGGTGTATGGCAAATGGATTTTCGCTAATATTCTTTGATTTGCTGTTGAAATGATTTTCTCGAATTTCTAAGGTAGCATTCAAGATGGATCTTGAAATTGAGAATTACCGGAATCAAGTAAAGGTGTACCATTTTTCGAACATCCACTTCTCGTTCTTGTTTATTTTTTCCTAAAAACAAATAAAAAATTGGGTCGCAGGCATCGAGTACGGGTAATATTTTCTAAAATCCTAAGTTTCAGTTTTGAATCCGAGTAGTGCAATAATCAGACCGAAACCCGATTTTGTAGCCATAGTCATATGCCATGACACATCTGCCACAACATGTAGTGTTGCGTGATAAGCATGGTAATGGGTTGGTAGTTTTTCTGTTTGCTTGGGGTGATTTTCTGCGCCAATGAAGAAGCTCTGGGGCATTCTACATGCCCTCAAGCTTGCTGGTGCTTTAAATCTGTGGCACTGCAGGATTCAATATAATTGTCAACCGGCCTTAAACTTATCCTTGGACCTGCACAATCAAGAACTACTCCTGCCATATCCATGTCCTAGCTATGTCTTGTGCTACTTCAGAATCCTAGTTTCTGCAGCGGAGTCCGAACTTGCAGATCCATTTAAGGGACCATGGAGAGCCCGAACAACCTTGCTAGAGATCAAACAGGTTCTGCTAGATAGCAATTTTGCAGGGCTTCTCCAATGCTGCAAGAAGAAGACAAATTCTGTGGCTGGAGAAATGGATAATCTGGGAGTTTCAATAGGCGATCACATATTCCAACAGCTTGATGAACTTCCAGCATGCATACAAACCATTATACAGTAAAAAGAATTGGGCCAAAGCAATGAATCTGTTTGATAATCAGTCCCCCAACAAAAGAAAACACCAACAAAAGGAAAACTACAAGATGGGATTAAAGCTTCACTGCTTACTAAATACAACCGAACTAACAAGTTTAACGGTAATATCAATGATTTATGATATTTTTGGAAAATAATTATTGTGATACATAGAAAACAAAAAAATTAGCATTATATATGTACGTGTATAGTCTGTTGATAATATATCACACACAAATTTGAGAGAAAAATAAACCAACTTATAAATGAATGTGATGCGATAATAAATTACTTTTGACTAAATATTTTAATGAGAGTAACTCACATATTCCTTATAAGTTGACCCATATGCGTACCTGCGAACACGAGAACCAATCCCATAGAATTATGTCAATTTTCTAACATGGTATTAGAGCAGGTAATCTACGGATCGAGATTGTTTTCGCAAAAAGTCTCGAGTATCCGTTTGGCCCAAATTGACATTGTTTGTGAGAACCTGGTTGATTGTTTCCGTGATCTGATTGTTTCTGAAAAAATCCTGAGCCCTCGAGCACACGAGTATCACTATCCAGCACCCCAACCGAAAAGGATGAAATGGGGGTGGATCACGGCCCTCTATGGCCAAAAGGATTCTATGTAGGAAATAAAGGGCGTTTGAAATTCAATGGAGCCGACAGAAAAGACCTAGTGGATGACTTCACGATCGACCAGAGAGAGGACCTCGACATGTACGGGGCGGAAGTTTGTATGTGGCTGCTCGGTCACTTAGAAGGAATCCAGACAAAAGACCCGCTTAATTTGAATTGGGGATTGGTCAAACTGGAGATCAAATTGCAACATGAGCTAGAGCAAATCCTGTCACAGGAGTATTTGCTGCGACAACAAAATAGAAGAGCACCGTGAATGATACATGAGGATAGAAACACTAGAGTGTTCCATGCACCATTCAAAGGAAAAATAACTGAGAAGGGGATCGTAAGACTAGAGTTGAGTCCAGGACTATGGACATCTGATGCGGGAACAATCACAAAGGAAGTTACAACCTAATATTGAGAGCCATACATGGATCGCGGTCGGTCTACTACGGCAATTTATGAGAGCAGAGGTCTTTTTCCTACTATTGAGTTGACTTTAATGTATGAAATGTTGATGAAGTAAGGGCACCAGTCTTTGATATGGGTCCGCTCAAAGCGACAGGCTCGGATGGATTCCCACCCTGGTTTTTTCAGCACAATTGGGAAACGGTATCGGGGGGCTTTAGTGTCTATGGTAAGTTAAGCCTTTAAGACTGGTGAGATTGATCCGGGGATCAACACATGGGTTATTGTCCCGATCTCCAAAGTTTACAACCCTACACAACCTGGGCAATTCCGCCTCATTTGCCTATTGAATGTAACAGTGTAGATTATATTGAAGGTGCGATATAACCACTTTTCTGGAATAATGAAGGATTTAATCTCTCATCATCAATTAAGGTTCATAAAAGGGCAAAACATCGTCGAGAATATAGCTATTCTCCAGTAAGCAACTCATGAGATTGTGAAGACGAATTCTAAAAGCAAATGGATGGCCCTAAAGATCGATCTAGTCAAGGCATTTGACCGAATGTGTTGGGGTTTCATTCAGGACTCGCTTGAGGACGTTGGTCTCCCTTCCAAGATTGTGCGTCTAGTCATCAATCTTCTATCTACAGGCTCGCTGCAGGTTCTGTGGAACAACACGTTAGGCACGAGTTTCTTCCCTCAATGTGGCGTGTGGCAAGGAGATCCAGTCTCACTCCTCATATTTGTTATTTGCATGAAAGGATTGTCACAATCCATTCAAACCCAAGTTCAAAGAGGTGTTTGGAAACCATTAACCTTTGGCAGGGCCAAGGTGCCACTCTGTCACAAACCAGAAATTTCCACCTATTTAATTTCAACTTAATCCAAATTAAGAATCTGAATCATAGCAAGATATGAACAAAATTCAGGGAAATAAGCTGCTGTTCAATTAACACATCCAAACGCCAACAAACACGTAACACGATGATATGTCCATGTTCACACTCATCCTAAGTACAGCAGTTCAATTACAAGGTTTTATTTGCATAAGATAATTAAAAAAAACAGCACGTAATGATCTCATTCTTCTTTCCTCTAGGCACACCTATCACCAGTACGATCATTATATGGAAAGAAGGGGTAAAAACACGTACCCTTGAGCTGAGAGATCAGTAAGTAGATAATCATACACACAACACAAGAACTCATTTATCAAGCATAGCGTAGAACTATGTAGGATAAATGGTTTAGAGATGAAAATGATAATTGGTTTAGAGATGAAGCATGCTCATGTAGTTAAAAAATGACAGTAGCTATGTTCTCATGCAAAATATCATCTGACAGTCATGTAAAACACAGGCACTACTATGCACACTGCACAAAGCGATCAATCAGAGCCAAAGCTCATTCACAATCCACCTCTACCACAGGATCCGAAGCTCATCACTCTGAGTAATTCATGGGCTCTGGTTTCCACCAAGAGCAGGGATCCAATTACTGAAACCCAGGCCACAAATATTGGCCCACTCGGAGTTAGAAAAGCTCAACTTACCTCCCTCAAAACCACATGCCACGGGGCAGCAGCTCAAACATTCACAACACTTCATAAAAATTGGAATTTAATCAACCCAAGCTCACTGGTAAATCATATAAAAGTTTCAGCTATGGTAATTCAAAGTGAAGCCTGAATCAACAAAATATTTTTACTACCCTTCTACGGTTTCTCAAAATGCAAAGATTTTAGAACGAAAACATCTCTTTGAAAACATTTGAATTGAATCCAGATTTATCCAAAATTCTTTTGATAGCAGAGAATCAAACACCCAAAAATGCAAGAAAACAGCTACTCCTTCAAGCATCTAAACCTTCAAAACAAATTCCAGTTTGCACGAAAATTACTTACCCATGTCAAGAATATTACTTCCTCAACCAATCCCGTAAGAACTACTCACAGATTTCGATGTCGCCCCGTTCTCAAATTTTCCTCCTGGATTTATACAACTCAAGCCCTCCGGCCATTCCTTGGCATTACTCCCCTCATTACTCCCGTATTTACGCGCTATTCCGGCAAAATCAAGCATCCGGAAGAGTTGAATGAGAAGGTTGTGATGGCGACAATAACTCCGATCTTCATCGGTTAACCATTTATGCATATCCTATAGGGGGCCTAAGTTAAACGCTGGGTTTTCCATATGACCCGGATCCAGTTTCTACTAATTTTATGTACAAATATAAATATTCATGTATTAAAACTACCCTATTGACTTTCGAGTCTTTATGAACTTATTATTATTATTATTATTTTGAATAATTTTAACAATTTAATATTTTCATAATTTATGCATCTTTACAACTCTCTCACATGATGTGTGTCGACGAACAAAGGCGAGTCTAGAGCAAGCAACCATTATGACAGACATACTTAAATAGTTCAAAACCTCTCCTGAGCAGCAGATAAATCAAGAGAAATCATCGCTATTCTTCTCACCATCACTGGAGGGACAACTACAAAATGAAATAAGCAATCGGTTGAATATTCATTTTGATGCTCGGTTTGGCAAGTACTTATGTGCTGACATTCTTTAGGGATGCCAGAGACGAACGGACTTCGAAGAGTGCATCTAGAATGTGAAGACTAAGGTCGGAGGGTGGCAGAGTAGAAAAGTCTCACTCGACGAGCGACTAACTCTCTGCCAATCTGTTTTAGGCAGCCTGCCGGGTTATATTATGCAATCTACCCTTTTGCTGAAGGCTTTAGCACGTGTCACTGATCAGATTCGTTGGTCTTTCCTATGGGGGCTTGGTAGCACGAACAACCCACCCCAAGCTCTCAATTGGGAAGAGGTCTGCCAACCTAAAGCTCGTGGTGGCTTACAGCTACGGAAGATGCGTGATAACAATGTGGCATTGATCCTCAAGTTGGTCTGGGATATTGTAACCTGGAAAAAAAAGCATTGGAAGGAGATCTTCATTACGAAAAATGAACTCCAGGCAATCCTTCCTCTTCATTGCCTGCTACGGAAACAAGGATCACTTCTGTATCAAAATCTTCAAAAGATTTGGCCAACCTACAAGGCATGACCTAGAGCATAGGGGATGAAACCAAATGTCGTTTCTGGTTGGATCAATTGTTACCATCCACGGGACCAATCGTGAGTCAGGTAAGTCACAGTATCACTTTGATTAATTTATCTGAATCTGTGGCATCCTTTACTACAGCGGAAGGAGAATGAAACTGGTCGAGAATCACCCAGTCAGTCCCGAAAGCCATCCAACTAGAAATTGAAGAAACCCCCGCTGGACCTGAGTGCTGGAAATGACACCTTCTCATGGTTCACGACATCAGCAATGCAATGATCGGTGAAGCTTCTCAGGTGCCGATTGACCCTATCTGGAGGCATATATGGCTGTTGTAGGTATCGAAAAAGCTCAATATTTTCCCTAGTAAATGTTCAGAGGTCACCTCTGGACAAATGAGAAGCATTACCACCATAGAATAGCCACTACACCGGCATGCCACCTGTGTACGAGACCAGAATCAATCCTTCATGTTATGAGAGACTATTACTGCAATGTGCCAGTATGGCAACGACTGAAGATCAGACATACAATTGGAATTCTGGTCTGAGGTATGCCCTCTAACCTAGATTCAGACTAACCTTCTTCATCCCGCCCCGTTAGTTGGCATCACAGGAGACGTATGGTTCATTATAACCGATTGGACCCTTTGGACGTCTCACAATGAGGAGATATTCAAGCAAAAACTAACCACTCTCACAGGGATTGAAATTAAAGTCTCAGTAGCCGTCAAAGAATACCATCGAAACTTTATGATGCTAAGATTAGTTCCTCGTGTTAGGAAAGAAAATATGTAAGTTAAGGAAAAGATATGTATAAATCTTTCCTTAACCTAGAATCCCGTAATTGTAGGGATAGACGCGTGAAAATCCTTGTATATATGTAGCATCAAACATGAAGGAAAACGAGAAGAATTGAAAATCCTCCCGTGGAATAGGGATTCTCCCGAACCACGCAAATCTTGAGTCTTTTTATACAAATCATACAAACAAACATGGTATCAGAGCAGGTTATATCCTGAATCGTCATCTACACAAGAAGAAAATCATTTTTCCGGCACAAGAACAGTCGTGAATCAAGAGCAAGGATATCACGTCCATGTCTCAACAGTAGTTACAAATTCTATCACAGAAGTTCGAAGAATTCATGAAGTTTCAGAAGGATTCATCCGAAACCAAAGATGAAGAGGATGCATCAGTCATCATAAGTGAAAGATTAGACGGAAGCAACTACATCTTATGGGTCAGAATGATGAAACTGGCGATTGTCGGCAAGGGCCGCCTGGAGTACATCACAGACGAATTCAAGGAACCAGCTAGAGAAGCCCCTGAGTACCTCAATTGGAGAAAAAGGGATACCCAAGTTTTCCAATGGATCACCAAATCCATTTACACAAAACTCGTCTCACAATTTATTTACTATCCGAATTCATACGAATTATGGAAAATCCTCGAGAGGACATTCAACATGGGCAAAGATAGTCTCCAGGTCTTCGATCTGGTGACTAAGGTAGATCGAATCACACAGGGGTCACTACAATTGGAGGATTACTACTCCCAGAGTGACGCCTTGTGGACGGAAATTGATAGAAGGCAGACTAATCCCATGGAGTGTGTGAAGGATATCGAGAAACACAATAACCTTCAGCATGAGCATCGCCTTTTCAAGTTTCTGGCAGGATTGAATCCAGAATTTGATGCTATCATATGGGATATTCTGAAAGAATTTTCACTTCCCTCGGTGAATGTTTCTTACACAACAATCCGGTGAGAAGCCACAAGGAGTCAGATTCTGAAATCATCATCCGGTGCGGCTGCCAGCGGACCGAATTCATCATCCTTGAGTGAAATCATGTCGGGACTTGCCCTATACGGGCTGGAACAGATTCGTACAACACAATCCACCGGTGTGACCGCGGGGCAGTGCAACCATGGGAACGGTGGTCAGACAACACTGGATTTCACGGTAGTTCATCATCCCGCCGCCCTTTCTGTGATTTCTGCAATATTCTAGGTCACTGGAAATGTGAATGCTACAAGGGTAATCCACACTTGTGGCCAAATCGAGGTGGAAGAAGAGGTGGCAGGGGAAGCTTTGGAAGGCGGGGAGGCCGCTCGCCGTGACAGACGGCAGCCAGCACCACGTAGAGGAGAATTTGTCGGAGGAAATGAGAGGAGCGAATTTGGGGAAAGGGATTTGAATCGATGAAATTGAGACCCGCAGCCACCGACCCGAGGACAAGGTATAAATAAAGGAGGTAAAAGTGTGAAATTACATAACTGCCCCTCTTACAGTACTGCCAGATAATTCCATGATGGGTGTTTTGGTCATTATGCATACAATTGTGATAATGGGCCGATTCAGATGTTGGGCCCTCGGGATTTAATTTTTTTGATGATAATTTGGGTAAAAAGGGAGACGGGCCAATGACAGGTGAGCCCAGATCAACAGGAAAATGTCACTCGGTTATTTCTACAGCCCATATGGTGGAAAAATCGAGCTCCGGGTAGAAAAAGGAGTGAATTTTTTATTGTGGTGCTACTGATACTATTACCCATGATTTATCTAATATTATTGAAATGGAGAAAACCACAAAAAAGGGAGTCTAGACGGTAAATGGAGTATTTTCTCCTGTGAAAGGAGCTGGAAAAATTGAGATTTCTCCATTGATTAAATTATCAAAATACCTATATGTGCGATTTTTGTCATACAAGTTACTCTCCATTAGCCATATTTCGGAGGAATTAAATTGTGTGGTAATGATGTTTCCAAATTTTTGTATTTTACAGGATATATATTCGAAGAAAAATCATTGGGCGTGGCACTGAACGGGAAGGCTTGTACTATGTGGATGAAGTGGCTTCGGAAGGGAGGACACTTCTGACTTGTGAGTCACCTGACTCTCAAAGTTGGTTGTGACATCGCCGTCTGGGCATTCATATCAATCCTATCTTCGTCAATTATTTCCTAAACTTTTCAGTATTCCGTTTAATTGTGAGACGTGCATTTTGGCCAAGAGCCATAGACAGTCATTTTTATCTAAGCACACTCCTGTTTCAAATATATTTTCTTTAGTACATTCTGATGTTTGGGGACCAGCCCCTGTCATTGGGGGATAGGGATTGAGATATTTTTTACTTTTTATTGATGATTGCTCTCGCATGACCTGGATTTATTTCATGAAAAACAAATCAGATGTATTCAAAAAATTCACTCATTTTTTTCACAATGGTTCAAACCCAGTTTCAAACCAAAATCCAAATCCCTTAGTCTAGTCTGACAATGGGGGTGAGTATGTTAACAGTCAGATGAAATTTTTTTTTTCGGAGAATGGGTTGATACACCAAACTTCTTGTCCCTAGTCCACACAACAAAATGGAGTAGCAGAGAGGAAAAACAAATTTCGACTTGAAGTATCTCGAGCTCTCATGATTGAGCCTCATGTCCCGTTTAGTTTTTGGCTTGAAGCGATTGCAACATCAGTTTACTTAGCTAATCGCCTGCCCTCACAAGCTTTAAAATTTAGAACTCCCATTCAGACACTTTCTGATTTTACTCAAATTCCTCCTTCTATGTCCTTAACCCCTCGTGTATTTGGGTGTTCCATATATGTTCACATCTCAAAAGTTAGTCGGTCTAAATTTGATGCATGTGCTGAAAAGTGTGTCTTTGTGGGATACGGGGGGTCTCAGAAGGGTTACCGCTGCTATAGTCCTTTGACGGGATAAATGATCATTACTATGGATGGAATTTTGTGGAAACAGAGTAATACTACAGGTACTTATCCCAATCAGGGGGCCAAGGAGAGAATTCGAAGTCAGACTCTTTGGATTGGTTAGCTTCATCCTCGATGCCACAACCGACTCATGCGCCTCACGTGCCAAGCTCAGATATATCCCACCACATCACTCCGACACCAGTGGTGTCTCATGTGACTCACGCACAAGCCTCTTCACCTCTGTCACCTACATCAGATCATGCGCCTCATGCACAAATGCCATCTCACGAGTCTGAAATGCTGCCCGGATCGCACCAGGACATTGACAGAGTACAACCACCTCATGAGGAGCCATCCTAGTTATTTTTGCCATTGGATGTCCAGGTAAGTACAGTTTCTCCTGAGACTTCTTCTATGGATTCTATGACTGACCATGATACAGGATGTGGTCCCACTACACCGAGATATGCTCTTCCTCACCATTCTACTAGAGGTGTGAAGCCGAAGAAGTATACTTCCGACCATGATTCTAGATCTCAGAGGTATCCAATGCCTGATGTGGTCGGGGGGAGCTTTACTGAGCCTGCACGTGCTTTCACTGCTGCTATATATACTGATGATGCGCTGAGGAATGAGGTTGAAGCTATGAAAAGCCGTGAATGGGTGAATGCAATGAAAGAATAGATGAAAGCCGTGGGTAAAAATAATACATGGGAGAGATGCCAGTTGCCTTTCGGGAAAAGACCAGTGGGTCGTAATTGGGTATTCACAGTGAAAAGAAATGCAGATGGTTCGATTGAGAGATACAAGGCGAGACTCGTGGCCCAATGCTACATACAGACCTATGGGATTGATTATTCAGAGACGTTCTCGCTCGTGGCAAAACTAGACACCATCAGGATACTATTCTCTATAGCTGCCAACTTGGATTGACACCTACACCAGTTTGATGTGAAGAATGCCTTTCTTCACGGAGATTTGACAGAGGAGGGACTACTTGGGTTGTCTAATGATTTTCATCCAGGAGAGTTGTGCAGACTGAGGAATGCACTATATGGGTTGAAGCAGTCTCCTAGAGCTTGGTTTGGGTGTTTTACCATGGCTATGAAGAAATATGATTATACACAAAGCAACTCTGATCATACACTATTCCTTAAGCATCGTAGCCAGGGTATCACATGCTTAATCATTTATATTGATGATATGGTGATCACAGGAGACGACACAAATGAGATTGAGACCATGAGGAAGAACCTCTTCAGAGAATTTGAAATGAAAGATTTAGGGATGCTGAAATACTTTATTGGGATTAAGGTTTCGCGATCTAAGCAGGGTATTTACATTTCTCAATGGAAATACATCTTAGACCTACTAGCAGAGACCAGGCTACTTGACAGCAAACCTTCAGACACCCCTATGATTGTAAACCACGACCTAAGGAATGTAGAAGGAGCAGAGGAAGCAGACAAAAGCCAATACCAGCACTTGGTTGGGAAACTGATTTACCTGGCTCACACTCGACCAGATATCAAATATGCAGTGAGAATTGTGAGTCAGTTCATGCACAGTCTCCAAAAGGAACATATTGATGCAACACACCATATATTGAGGTCCTTGAAAGGGATTCCTGACATTGTAGTACTCTTTCGAAGACATGGAAATTTAAAAATTGGAGCATACACTAATGTAGACTGGGCCAGTAATTCGGTCGACCGGCAATCGACCTCAGGATATTTCACCTTTGTGGGTGGAAATCTAGAAAAGTTGTTGCATTATCTAGTACAGAAGCTAAATTTTGTGGAGTAACCCATGTCCTGACAGAGATACTATGGATTTGGAAGTTGATGACAGAATTGGGATTTGAACCATCTGAAGCGTCTCCCCTAATGTGTGATAATCGTGCAGCAATTCATATCTCACAAAACCCAGTACAACACGATAGTACAAAACATATTTAGGTGGATCGACACTTCATAAAGGAGAAGATTGAGAATGAGATTGTTACACTTCCCTCGTGAGGTCTGAAGACCAATTGCCAGATATCCTAACTAAAGTAGTCGATGGTAGGATTTTTCATGATGTGCTATACAAGTTAAATGTTGGACATCCCACACCGAACTTGAGGGGAGTGTTAGAAAAGAATATATGTAAGTTAAGGAAAAGATATGTATAAATCTTTCCTTAACCTAGAATCTCGTAATTGTAGGGATAGACGCATGAAAATCCTTGTATATATGAAGCTTCAAACATGAAGGAAAAAGAGAAGGATCGAAAATCGTCCCGTGGAGTAGGGATTCTCCTGAACCACGAAAATCTGGAGTCTTTTCATAGAAATCATACAAACAAACACCTCAGAGACCACTGACGTGCAGAAATTTAGGGGGCCCTCCTCTCCTCTGCTCTGCACCCATGGGGGACGAGGTAGTGAGTCCTGCTCCTTCACATGCAGGGGCAGATGAGGGTAGCAGGATGCCTTCTTGGTATCAGAGAGAGGAGTTGCATCCCTTACAGTCCCTACATAGTGTCGGTAGAGGAACCCATGGGGAGTTGGAGCTTCGTACTCATTGTTCACTGATGGAGCCACCAAGGGGAATCAGGCGGCAGCAGGAGGCATCCTTTATTCCGACCAAGAAGGGACCATCCTGTTCTTCGTCAAACAGATTTGCACCACGGGGCCCCTGGAGGCTGAACTATAGGTTGTCCTGATGGGTTTGCAAGAAGCAAGATATCTAGGAATTTTGACCCTTCGATGCTTCAGTGATTCCATGCAGGTGATCACCCTTATCAATTTCTAAAGGTCAAATGTGAGCAATCCTATTGTGAAAAGGATCCATTCATAATGGGATGGTTTGCAAGGTGTGACCTAGAGCACGTGCCAAGAAAATTTAACTTTGCGGCAGATGGGATGGCCAGCTGAGTCTCTCCCAATTGTATTTCCAGACAAAGAGTTGCACTTATGAATCTAGTCCGGTGTAGGACCTACCTCTCACTAACACCCCGGGAGTTACGTTCTTCATTTTTCAACCACCATGATCAGTCGTGCAGAGTAATTAGTCCTTTATGTGTCTTTTGTATATTCGGCCGTTAGGCCTCCCTAATATAAAAAAAATTATTTGAGACACTTTTTTTACTTAGTTTAGGGACACCCAAGATATGGAATTATCTACTGAGTCATTTGGCTCATGTTCCTATATGTATTTTCTTGTAGGGTCGAGCCGCCACATCAAGTTGATGGGAGAGTGATGGAGAAGACTATTTCTCTTCTGTTATGACTTATTATGAAGTTGTAACTTTCATTTGTGTAATCTAAAGCATGGAGTTTGTCAATAGATATCAAATACTATAGAAATGTT
Organism: Pinguicula primuliflora; assembly: GCA_025802335.1. Taxonomy (NCBI): domain Eukaryota; kingdom Viridiplantae; phylum Streptophyta; class Magnoliopsida; order Lamiales; family Lentibulariaceae; genus Pinguicula; species Pinguicula primuliflora. Next base: position 9,604 of record JAOYMZ010003080.1, on the reverse strand, counting down.
CAACAAGAAAACGCATGCAATATTCAATGCCATAAAATCAACAAATCCTGTATGTCGAGGGTCAATCTCAAAGAGATCTATGCAGAAAACACGATGAAGGCCCCAAAAACACAAGCCATCAGTAGGATATAATCGAACGAGGCTCAGAAATCTACCATCCAACAACTCAAATCCACAAATTAATCGGTTCAAAATAACGAGGATGGAGCAAGGAGTCCAGATCTAGACAGAAACGCAGCAAGATGCTGTAACAATCTAGCAAATTTATGGAAAATGAGAGTGAACGAGAGGTTAGAGTTTGTGAGAGTTCCCGAGAGAAAAGTCCCGCAGACCAACATCAGAGAATTTATATCATGGACCAAATCCCACAAGACAGCAGGTAAGTAAGGAATGGGCCACGTAACATAAATTGGCCCAGTAGCCAAAAATTGGTAAGTCAACGGCCCAAACCACAAATTAACGGCCCAAACCACAACATGCCCAGTAATCAATTCAACCCATAAAATAACCCACCAGTTTGTATTTATTTATTTATTTTCTTTTTTTTACCCACTAGTTCACACATTCGAAGCAATGAACCAAAAACCGAGGATTGAGGTCAAATAGGCCAGATTTCTGAGTATATAAATTTCAACCTTCAAATTATGTAAACATAACCCGGTTAACAATTCAAATAAGTCATAATTAAGCACGATGGCTTAAACTTGGAATGATTTCACATTACTCGGTTTATAAATATTTTAGGAGTGTGCGTGTGTAATTTAAATAAATAAAACACATATTAAAGGTTAGAAAATATTAGGTCATGTCCCAAAATTCTAACAATTTCCACCTTTTTAGGTACATAACCCAAAAATAAACACACAATTACCTGCAGAAGGGTTAGACAATAGCAAACAACACAAGAAAAAGCAACAGAAGGTTCAAAGTTTAGAACTTATACCCAAACGTTCAATGCAAAATTGAATTTCAGATTAGTGACTACTTTTGTACCCATATCAGCAGGATTAATGCTATTATCTATTTTCTCATGTAAAACAAGTTCATCAGCTACCATATCTCTAATAAAATGCATCTTAATATCAGTGTGCTTAGTTCTTCAATGAAAAACATGATTCCTAGTCAAGTTAATTGCATATTGACTATCACAATATACAGTACCAACATTTGAAAGAATTTTGCACTCAGACAATAAATCATGCAGCCAAATACATTCTTTAAAGGAAACAGTAAGTGCTATGTACTCAGATTCTAAAGTAGAAAGAGCTACAATGTGTTGTAATTGTGATTTCCAGCTAATGCAGTGACCACCCAACAGAAATTGATAGCATGTAGTCTATTTCCTATAATCTATATCTCGAGTATAATTAGAATCAACAAAATCATATAAATCCAACTTGTCACTATTTTTCCTAAACATTAAACCTAAATCAGATGTTCCCTTAAGGTATCTAAGCACTCATTTCAATGCAGACCAATGCTCTAAACTAGGAATAGACATAAAACGACTAAAAACGAAACAGCAAATGATAAATCAGGCCGTGTACTAACCATAGCATATATTAATGAACCTAAAACATTAGAGTATGGCACACTTTCCATTTTTAAAGTTTCTGATGGTGTAACTAGATTGATGCAATTTCAATGTAGCAGCTTGTCTATTCCTATCAATTTCCATGCCAAGTATCTTTTTAGCTTCACCTAAGTCTTTCATTTCAAATTTAGATTTCAACTTCATTTTCAAAGCATCTATTTCACATCTAGACTCACTTATAACTAACATGTCATCCACATACAACAATAAGTAAACCGTGGCATGCTTTTGAATTAAGAAATAAAAGCAACTGTCAAATTGACATCTAACAAAAAAACGTTCAATAATAAAGAAAAAAATTGACATCTAACAAAACCTAGATTAGTTATAAAATAATTAGAACATTTGTACTACTGCTTAGGGGCTTGTTTAAGACCATATAAAGACTTCTTCAACAAACACACATAATTAGATCTCAATGAATTCACATAATCGAGAGATTGTTCCATAAAAATCTCCTCATCTAATTCTTCATATAGAAAAGCTGTCTTAACATCTAATTGATCACATTCCAAGTTATAGCATGCAACTAAAGAAAGCAATATATGAATAGTTTTGAACTTAACACAGGAGCAAAGATCTCATTAAAATCGATTCCTTTTCTTTGACTAAAACCTTTAGCAACTAGCCTAGTTTTGTATCTAACAGATTCACAATCAGAATTCCCTTCTTTTACTTTATTAATCCATTTACACCCTATCATCTTCCTATCTCTAGGTTTAGGAACCAAAACCCAAGTACCATTCTGTTCTAAAGAACTAATCTCATCATTCATAGCCAAAATCCACTTATTAGCATCAGAACAATTTACATCATCTAAAAAATGATCGGGTTCATAATACATAAGCTGTTGTCCAACTATAAATGCATAATCAACAATCTCAGCAAAGTTTGCATATTTTAAGTTTGGTTTCACAGTTTTTCTTTTCCTATCCCTTACTAGCTGATAGTTATCTATACATGCATCACTAGATTGTACAGGAAAATGTTTAACAGTATCACACATAGTTTCAGTTTCCGAGGACTCAGCAAGGTTTTCAGAAGTATTATTAGCTTGAGGAGGAATAGATTCTGGCAAGGAGTCTTCAGTTTCAACCTCCGCCTTAATTGGTGGAATGGGTTGAGACTCCACCTCAATTTAAGCCTTAGGAGAGATCTCCTTTACGATAGATATTCTCCTAGGTATATATTCAGAGAAAATAGGTTCAGAAACATGCACACTTGAACCTAAACGTGGAAAATTAGATTCGTTAAAGATTACATCTCTGCTTACCAATACTTTCATACCAGATATAGACTTATCCCATAATCTATAACCCTTCACCCCCTATTGATACCCTAAGAACACACATTTAATAGACCTAGGATCCAATTTTCCTAACTTATTATGAACATATGCAGCGCAACCAAATACTTTTAAATTTTCAAGAATCAAAATAGTTTCATATCATATAAATTCAGGACAATTGTAATTCACTGCACTAGATGGACTCATATTCACTAAAAATGCAGCAGTATAAAGTGTTTCCCCCCAAAACTTTTTAGACAAACGAGATATTGTAAGCATGCATCTAAGCTTATTTAACAAAGTCTTATTCAAACGTTCGACCATCCCATTTTTTGTGGTGTGTGCCTAATAGAATGATGCCTCGTAATGCCATGTAATGTGCAGAAGTTATCAAAATCAGAATTGACGAATTCTAAACCATTATCACTTCTTAAATATTTAACTTTAAAACCTTTTTGAGCTTCAATAAGTTATTTTCACTCTTTAAATCTAGCAAAAGCTTGATCTTTAGATTTCAAAAGAACTACCCAAACTCTTCTACTAAAATCATCAACTATTGACATGAAATATCTAGCACCACTATGAGTAGACTCACTAACAGGACCCCAAAGATCAGAATGCACATAATCAATACACTGTATTGAGACATGAATGCTTTCAGAAAATTTCAGTCTATGTTGCTTAGTTAAACCCTAAACACAAGGCTCACAAAAAGATAAACTGCTAAATTTATGTTTTCCTAAAAGACCTCTATCATCTAAGATTTTCAACTCTTTTCATTCATATGATCTAGTCTTAAGTGCCACAGTTTAATATAATCAAATTATTCAACCAAAAGAGCACTTTTCGAGAGTGTTTTTCCATTTAAAAAATACAACCTATTTCGTCTAGTAGCAGTTAAAACAACAGCATCATTCCTAAATACAGAAAGAACTCCATTCTTAAAAGAATAGCAGCAGCCAGACCCTTCAAGAATACCCAAAGAAATTAAATTCCTTTTAAGTTCTGGTATGTACCTAACATTTATTAACTTCACTCTATTTCCACTATCAAGTTTGAAAGAGATAGAACTCGTGCCTTTAATTTCACAGATATTATCATTACCTATTATTGCCATATCGCTCTTGTACTTATCTAAAGTATCAAACCAATTTAGATTAGGTGACAAGTGATATGTGCAACCGAGTCTAAACCTCATTCATTTGTACTTTCAAAATTAGAAACTACTAAAACACATTTCTAATTTGAAGTGTTAGACACATTAGATTTCATTTCAGGTTCATTTTCATCTTCAAAAACTTTTTCTTGACTTTCCGATACCACATATCATAAAACTCATGTTGATCTTTTAAAGAAAAATTAATTTTTTTACACTCTGACATGAATTTATTCAAGTCATCATCGTTAAAAACAGTTTGGCCCAAAATAAACTCTATTTCACTCAATCCCACATCATCATTGTGATTATTCACAAGAAAATAGAGTCATACAAGGGTAGGCTATAAGATGTGTTAGGTTGGTTTCTAGGATAAAAAAGGGCACTTCATACATTTTGAGAAGGTTGTAACCTAGAAGAATTATTATTATTCACACAAGTGATCTATACATTTTGAAAACCCGAACCATCTTCATGAAAACCATTAGCATTTTGACCAGAAGTTAACATAAAATTGTTTTTATGTGCCTCAGAAATATTTTGACTATGCAAATCAGACATAAACAATGCATTTGAATTATTCTGACCACCCATAGCAGTTTCATTCACATTCGGACCTTTAAAATTCCTATTGAAAGAGAAGCAATTACTTTGAACATGTCCTAGCTTATTACAATAATTGCATCTAGGCTGAAAATCATTTCTATTAAAACAAGCATTCTGAAAGTTTGAAAAATTTTGAAAATTCCTATTATGTTGAAAATTCCTATTATGTTGAAAATTCTGGATTCATTCTTGTCTTCAGGTTTTGCAAATAACACATTCGAAACACATTTTGCTTTTTTCAACTCTACTTCTCTAGACTTCAAACCACTTATAATGACCTCCATTTTAGGATTAGTACCAGAATACTCAACAGTATTTTTAACTACCAAAAAACCCTCACTAACAGAGTTTAACAAAATCATAAAGAGTGATGGTTCATCTAAATCATGTGCACTACTATATTTTAAAAGCCGTGTAAGTTTAAAAAATTCATCCAAGTTATCCTGTATTGATTTTTCTGAATCTATTTTGTAAGAAAATAGTGAACCTTTGACAAAAATTAGATTTGCAGGGACTTTGGAATCATAAATCGCATGCAATTTTTTCCAAACCTCTAAAGGATCCTTTGAACCATCTAGTTTACGAATGACAGCATCTGACAAGTTTAAAATCAAAAGATTTAAAGCCTCTTCCTTAATCTCATCTACCTTATATGCATATATTTCAGGCAATCCTTAAGGGGTTTTAATGCATAATGGACCTTATAATGAGAAAGTACAGCTTTCATGCGTCTAGTCCAAGATGTAAAGTCTTCTTTCCCATAAAAAAGTGATATCTTAATCCTAGTAGTCATGTTTAAGTTGTCTTAAACACTAGCACACAAGTCACAGAACAGATAAGCAAATTCCGAGAGCAAGTAGATCAAATAGTTCAGGTAGTTCAAGTACTCAGTATGAGCAGACAGTTTCAAGTTTAAATTTGACTATTTTTCAGCCTTAAGAACTCTTTTTCAAGAGTTTACACAGTTTAAAAAATTGGTGATAAGAAGGCAAGTCTAAATTTAGACTCTTCGCATGCATGGGATGTCCCACAGAGATCCTCAAGGGTCTACTTTACAGGGTTCATCTCTAAGATCCCTAGATTTCACTCAAAAGAAAACTAGAGCCTATTTTGCAAATAAGGTGCTCACAGGCACAAAGTAGTAACAGACAGTAGGCTAAACGCCAATCACGTCGTGGTGCTAATGCTGGCATAAAACAGTAAATCAGATAAGGTGCTCACAGGTACAAAACAGTAACAGGTAATCACCTCTGGCTACAAGCTCAAAGAAAGAGTGCAGTATTAAGATAACACAATATTTACAAAAGACCGTGAGTATAGGTCTCACTTCTCTTTATTTTTTTTTTCTATTTTTTTTCTGGATTGTGTTTTTCCTTTCTATTTTTTCCTTCCTCGAATTTTTCCTGTTTTCATTTTTCTTTCCTTTCCAGATACAAGATAATCACAGAACAGATACTCAACTTGACACTTCAAGTATAAAACGTATGAAGTCTAGTCAGATATGAAATAAGGTTTTGAAGAAGCTTTAAAATACCTAATTACATGCACCTCTAGAAGCTGTCAAGTATTAGATACCAAAAAAATGTTTAAGTAAACAATTTTCCAGTGAAAAACTATCAGAGTTTTTGAATATGCGCATCGGAAAGATAGTATATCAAAAAACTTCGAAACAAGTTGTTTCACAGTTCAGTGCTTCAAATACCAGATATCAGTAACTCTAGGTTTTCGAAAACTAGATAATTTTCCAAAAAAACAGTCGTAACTAGATAAACAAACAGCAGATGTTAATCAATATTTGAAACAACCAGTTTCAATCCAAGACATGCAACTCTGAGACAGTAGGTAAAATTTCTCCAAAACTCAATTTCCAGTCTAACTCAACAATTTTTCGCAAAGTGAATCACAATTTCAGGCAAACAGATTCAATATTATGCATGCAAGACAGTAGTGTCATACAAATAATATTTCCGAGACACTTGCTATCACAGTTTCACACCGATTTCAACAAATATACTCAGAATCCGAAAAGAACAGTATGGGCCTTCAAAAACGCAGACCAACACCTGCACCAGAGTCAAAAGATTAGTATCCAAGATTTCAGACAATCCTGAACTAATCAATAATGTAGATAACCATAAAATTTCAATCGACAAGCACGATTCTACCGACAAATCGATCACATCTCAAAGGATTCGAGACATGCAACAAGGGTCCAAGAATGGCCGAGCCAAAACCTGGGTCCGATTCCACTGTGAGGAACGAAAGGAAGCTCGGATCTACACAATATAAGCAGATTGTCAATAGATATCAAACACTATAGAAATGTTCAACAAGAAAATGCATGCAATATTCAGTGATATAAAATCAACAAATCCTGTACGTCGAGGGTCAATCTCCAAGAGATCTATGCAGAAAACACAATAAAGGCCTCCAAAACACAAGCCATCAGTAGGAGATAATCGAACGGGGCTCAGAAATCTGTCTTCCAACAACTCAAATCCACAAATTAATCGGTTCAAAACAACGGGGGTGAAGTAAGGAGTCCAGATTTGGATCGAAACACAACAAGATGTTGTAACAATCGAGCAGATTTCTCGAAAATGAGAGTGAACGAGAGGTTAGAGTCTGTGAGAGTTCTAGAGAGAAAAATCCCACAGTCAAAAGAGAGATCGAGCTGTAATGACTCGAATGGCCCAACATCAGAGAATTTATATCGTGGACCAAATCCCACAAAACAATGGGTAAGTAAGGAATGGGCCGCATAACAGAAATTGGCCCAGTAGCCAAAAATAGGTAAGTCAGGGGCCCAAATCATAGATAAACAACCCAACAGATAGATAATAGGCCCAGTAACTGATTCAGTGCAGAAACTATCTCATAAGTTAACACATTCGAAGCAATTAACCAAAAATCGAGAATTAAGGTCAAATAGGCCAGATTTCTGAGTATATGAATTTCAACCTCCAAGTTATGTAAACATAACCCGGTTGATAATTCAAACAATTCATAATTAAGCACAATGACTTAGACTTGGAATGATTTCACATCATTCAGCTTATGAGTATTTTAGGGGTGTGCACGTGTAAACCAAACTAAACATACCCAGTGAATTCCGCCCTTAAGTAGGGTCTGAGGAGGATAGGATGTACGCAAACATACCCCAACCCACAACAGGATGGAGAGATTGTTTCCGTGGAGATCCCCAACTCGAAAAAGGAAAATAATAATAATAAAAATAAATAAAATTAAAAATTAAAAATAAAATAAAATAAAATAACATTGTATTAATAATAATAATAAAATACAAATAATAAAAAGAAGAAACAAGTATAGTTGAAATATCTACTTACCCCAACTTGCACTACGTACATATCGAAATAAATGAATGCCTACGCAAATAACGATCAACCTAAATAACTACCTACCTATGAGTCTAGAGAACAATAATCAAACTACTCTATATAGTCTCTTTAACCGTAATATGGTGTCTCCAACTCGTCCTATCAGAGGTCATGTCCTCGGAGCGGTTTGATTCTACTAGATCTAATCGAATCTACTCATCTCATGTCCTCTTAGGTCTCCCCCGCCCTCATCGCCCTTCGACTTGTAATCCTTCGACTCTCCTGACTGGATCGTCCAAACTCCTTCTGCATACATGTCCAAACTATCGCAACCTTATTTCTCTCAGTTTGGCACTTATAGATGCGACACCGAGTGTATCTCTAAATATCTCATTTGGAATCTTGTTTAATCTCAATTTGGGTGTGCACGTGTGATTTAAACAAATAAAACACACATTAAAGGTTAAAAATATTAGATTATGTCCCAAAATCCTAACCGGTATTGACAAATTTTTATTATTATCTTGTAAGAGTCAAAAAAATTTGAAAATATCCTCTTAGATCAGATGGAAACTCCTCTGATCATGAATGCTCACCAACTCGTTTTTGGCTAGAATCTCGCAAGATCCGGATGAGGATTTGCTTGATTTCGAAGAAAATGGTGACATCCATGACGTAACAATGCAAGAAGATGAGGCATTAAGATACCTCATAAAAAGGAATAATGGGAGGAAGAAGACAAGATGAAGAAGAAGACCCCTTTGTTAATAATGTAAGTTTTTGTATTACATTTTCTTTTTTCTATTTTTAAGTTGTTTTAAGAAAAACAAATTCAGGCTTATAGTCTGAAGGTTAATAAAACCCAAAAAAAAGTGGTATCACAGCCAAAATCCTGAAAGAATTTTCCCAGAAATTATAGATCTTAAAGGATCAAAGAAACAATTAAGTTTGTTTCATTTTGAAAGTGGTTTGAAACTCAAGTCTCGTTTTACTGAGTTGTAAGACCAGTTAGGCAGGAGGCTGTTGGGCTTGTTGCGATTTAATCGTTGACATAACCACCAGAGAAATGGAACAAACTTGAGGGTCCCTTTGTTTTAGGATTCCTTTGTAACCCTCTTTCAGAGGCATCCGTTTCTACTATTTTATAGTATTCCGAATTAGTTATTGCTATGCAAGGCAATTCTTTAAGTTTACCTTTAAAATTTCTGACTGCTTTAGTATGTTCACTATTCCATGGTTTAGGATTTTTCCTTAACCTATCAAATAGTGATTTACATTCTAAAACTAGTTCTTTATAGAAGTCTGCAATATAATTGAGACTTCCTGCAAATCTTTGTAATTGATTTTTATCCTGTATTTCATCAGGAAATTTGTCAGTGAATATTATCGCTCTTTCTATTGGTTGTTTGATAAGCACCTATTTAGGGCTTATTTCATGCATTAGTTTATATCACTTCATTCCCTAAACACTAAGATTATGGCTCAAATCATGTTCATTTCGACTAGATTGGATTAGCACATGCATATTCATCACTTATATCCATTCTAGCTTGATTTATACATGTTTTGGTAGGAATTGATCAAAAACTCAAGATCCAAATTCAAAGAGGCCGAAATGG
>JAOYMZ010003050.1:0-24193 GCA_025802335.1 Pinguicula primuliflora | reverse complement strand
AAAATATATACATCCAATTCATAAACATAACATAAAAGTAATCAACAAAAGATCACTTTTAGAACACAAAACTAACAATAATATCCTTCAAACTTGAAAGAATGATGTATTTGATAGAGCCAAAGGATGTAGACGTTTCATCATATCTCAATTTGCATCTCATCTTCCAAATCTCCCAACAAGTAAGGATGAGTAGCAATCTTCTAAAAAATCCATGGCGGGGCAATGTTGTGACACTAACCATGCATCAATACGCGCATCAAATGCCAATATTCAAAATCACCACAAAATAAGTCCAAGCTAGCAAAGCCCATTCACTTTCCGAGAAGATGTAAGAAATGGTCTCAATGGAGTGTAATATAATGGAAAAATTAGGTTAAATCTATTAGATGCAGCTGGCGAAAAAACCCGCCACTAGGTGTGATTTTTACACACTAATCTCGCGATCTTGGCTATCTTTTGATTTCGGTCAGATTGAATTAGGAAATTGCAAATGATTGGAGTGCACCGCAGGATGATGCCAGCAGAGGTTACACAGTCGTCGCCGCCGGTGGACTCTACTTAGGCGCAACTTCACGATAAATGGAAGAAGTCTTTTTGTTTTGCTTTTTACTCCGCCAGACACGACTCCAGCACTAGAAAGAGAGACCTGGAAGTGGAAAGGTGAACCAGCTATGCCTTTCATGGAGGAGGAGGTCGCGTGAGGCAGCTTACCATTTGAAAATGCGCTAATCGGAAATCACATGGACAGCCCTCGATTCGTGAAATTCGGAAAATCATCACAGCTATCGGTCTGTAAGCAGAATTTATGGCAGATTTGCTCGATCATATGCATCTGTTACTTTGATTTAGTTGTGTTGATGACAAAAATAGAATCCTGCCGTGTGAATGCTGGAATATTGGTAGATTTCCGATGCATGTATTTTGTTGAACTCCATATTTTCATAGCGATGCTCAGCCTCACAAAGCTCCAGTGTGGATTTCGTTGGATAATCTACATGTTTTGCTGTATAAAAAAAGAGTATATTTTCGATATTGCAAGAGCTTTGGGTAAACCGTTGATGGCGGATCAAGCCACAATGGATTTGTCACACCCCAATAAAGCCAGAATCTGCGTGGAGATTGACCTTCTGAAGCCACCTCTGAAGCGTGTATTGATTGTAATGGGGAAAACTGAATTTTGGCAATTTGTAGAATATGAATCATATCTGGCCTATTGCAGTCACTGTCTAAGAAAGGGCCATTCTCAAGATAATTGCAAGGTTTTTAATCCTCTGAACTTATAGTTGCAAGAGAATCCTAGGAAGACTAGAAAAAATAAAGAGTTTGTGCACAAGTCTAGTGAAGTCTTGAGCACTAAGGTGAGTGAACTGATAAATGAGGAATTTGTGGGGCCTAAACCTGTTAAGCAGGCTAAAGGCAAAAACATTTGGGCCAAAATTTCTACAAAAAAACCACTTTGACGAGGTTACAGCCATCAAAGAGGTAGGGGAATCGAGTAAGGAGAAGCTATCTTATTCTCTGGACATATTGCAAGGAGTTGCTGATGAATTGCCTAAATTTGATTCTGGGCCAATTGATGACAAATCCTCAAAGGCTGTTTTGAAGAAGGGGGCTCACAACATTCCCATCAAGAGGCCTGTGACGTTTGTAGACCTAGTATTGACGGTCTCAGAGCAATGTGATTCTGCATCATTGCTCACGGAAAAAAAGGAGATATTGGTGTTGTTGTCGATCCTGTCACATACCAAATCAAGACTGATGATTCAAATCTGGTGAGACAGATTATCGATTATGACCTGATTTGTGGCGATCACATGGTAGCCAAAGAAAAGGATTTGGCTAATGAAAACTCGAATGTTCAGTTATTAACTGACTACCCTGCAAATCCAGCATAGTTGGAGCTAAAATCTGGTCAGTGTGAGGCAGTATTATTGAATGCGACAACAATAACTACTAATAAAGAAGTTGATTCTACAGATAATATTTCACTTCTGCAAATGAATTCCTTCTGTATGGAACCATCTTCGATAAAATGTGTTGAGAAGGTTGGGACTAAGTTGGGTGACTCTATTGTTCCTTTAAAAGCAATAGTAAGCGACCTATCAAAAAAAACTTCAAAGCAATACTCAGATGCACAGGAGCGCCTATCTAAATGTCTATTGGAGGAAGAGATATATTGGAAGGAAAAATTGAGGATTAGATGGATCTAAGAGGGTGATAGAAATATTGATTTCTTCCATCGCGTTACAAAGATTAGAAGGCAACGAAATTTAAACACTCTGTTCGCTGATGATAATGGGGCTTTGGACAGTATGCTATCACATTTTCCGATCTGATGACAGCTGAAGAAACAATGTCTTCTTCTCCCATTCTGGTCCTTATACCTTGATTGATTTCTGAAGTAATGAATAAAAAATTATCAGCCTGGCCTGACATTGATGAAATGAAGCGGGTAGTATTTGCAATGAACAGTGGCTGTGCGCCAGGATCGGATGGATTTTCTTATCTTTTCTATCAGCGTTGCTAGGAAGTAGTGGCTGCATATTTACTTCAAACAGTGCAGTATTTCTTTGCCGGATACGAATTACTTAAGGCCATGACTTTTGTATTGCTTTGTCTGATTCCAAAGGTCACCAATCCGAGCAGCATGAGCGACTTGAGGTCGATCAGCTTGTGCAATTTTTCGGGGAAGATATCTCTAAAATTCTGGCCTCATACTTGTAGATATCCTGCCTATTATTATTTCCCTTCAACAGAGCGAATTTGTGAAAGAGCGATCAATAGCAGATAATACACTCTTGGCACAGGAATTACTGAGCTCTCTAGAGCTGAAACAAGGAGGTTACAATATTGCCATAAAGTTGGATATGGCAAAGGCACTCGACCGTATCTTGTGGATACATTTAATCTGAACTCTTCGTAGATTTGGCTTTGCTAAATTTGTCATTGATCTTATCTTGAGGCTGCTGTCAAAACAACTGGTTCTTTATATTATGGAATGCACAAATCCATGGTTTTTTCCATTCTACGAGGGGTCTGCGACAAGGGGATCCATTATCTTCCTCTTTGTTTGTCATTGCTGTCGAAGCTTTAAGTAGAGGAATAAATCATCTTATTGTAGAGAATCCGTGGTGCTCTTATCGTGTGCCTCGAGGTTGTTTGAGTATTTCACATCTTGGATTTGATGATGACCTCATATTATTCACCAGAGTTACTCAATGAGCATTGAAGGAAGTCACGACAGTGTTGGAAGAATATGAGCATATTTCTCTACAAAAAGTGAATCTGCATAAAAACAACTTCTTCATCTCTGCCAAAGTATCTTCAGAGCAGCTTACACATATTGAGGAATGGATTGGTTTGTCTCGTGGTAGTTTCCCTCATAAATACCTTGGAATTCCATTATATACAGGAAGTGCTCTCATCTTTTCTCCTCTTTGATACTCAAGATTCACAACAAGTTGTTTGACTGGAGTTCAAAATATCTCAACATTGGAGGTCGTCTATTACTCATCCAGAATGTGCTTACAAGTTTACCCGTTTATCAATTCATGGTATTGTCTCCTAGTAAATTTGTGTTACAAACAATGGAATCAATCTTTGTTGACTTCCTGTGGGGGGGCAGTTGGTGGAAAACAAAAAAGACACCGAATTTCTTGGAAAAGACTATGTCTGCCGTAAATTGAGGGAGGTTTAGGTATTCGAAGACTGCAGGATATATGTTCTGCTGCTATAATGAAGCTGTGGTGGCAATTTGTGCAAGGAACTTCCATTTGGACTATATATGCATCAGCTAAGTATGGGAAAAGAGAAACTCATTCTTTCTATGCAGCTAAAGCTAACCATTCCCACACTTGGAAAGAGATATTAGCAATCAAAAAGCTCATGACTGATCATATCAGATGGTTTGTTGGATTTGGGACAATATTAGCCTTTGTCATGATAAGTGGTTACCAGACGATTCGTTCTTCCCCGCTGTTTTCGAATGCTCCTTAGTTAAACATTTTGTAAGGTACGCAAAATTTAGTACCTTTAAGGGATAAAAAAAATAAAATAAAACAAGTCCGGTTGAGTAGGAATTGGACCAAGTTAATAAACGAATGGGCTTAGTAAATTGGCCCTACTACCGTGATTGAATGAGAAGGGAGAGGCCCAAACTCATCTCTTCCCTAAGTTGCTTCCCGCTCCATTGAATTGGGTGAGTTTTCATTTCCCGCTAAGGCCGCTATATTAGGGCTAACGCAGATCTCCGCAATCATCTGAGGGACCGGAGATTTGGTAAGGGCCAAGTGTATGCCAGGAGGGATAGAGAGTCGGGACGTGGATAGCAACGACAGTGATTGACGGTAGGTGGTTTACCTTCGGTAGGGGGTTTTGGGTTCATAGTTTGTAGGACTGTGCGTGTGCGAAATTGTCCTGTGCGTGCTGGTGTTATGACTAGGTTAAATGTGGTTTATACTCTGGCTTTGTACATTCAGGTGAATTCCAATTCTAGTCGGTAGCCTCTGTGATTTCAAAAGATGATAAAATTCTTGAAACTGTTTCAGATCTTGGTTTGGTAATTCTAGTAAAGAAGAAATGTTGTGTCCTTAGGTGCCGTAGGGATTTTGATCGAAAAATCTGTTGGTACAAGTTTTAAAACTGCCTTGTGTTATGAACTATTTTTTTTGCTGAACCAGATCTGGGAATTGGGGTTCTTGATATGAGTCTGAGATGTATTGAACTGTTTTATTTGTTTCGCATGATAGGAGTTTTTCACAAGTTATCAAAGATGAGTTCTTGCTGTGATTTTGGGGACTGTTTTACTTTCCGTATGAAAGGAGTTTTCACGAGTTATCAAAGATGAGTTCTTGCTGTGATATTGATATATATTGGAACTATTTTTCTTTCCGTATGAAATGAGTTTTCAATGAGTTATCAAAGATAAGTTCTTGCTGCCATTTTTTTGGAGACATGTCGAGACTGTTTTACTTCCCGTATGAACTGAGTTGTCAACATTTCTATAGATGCACTATGTGTTTGCTATGTGTGATGACTTGGTTGATTGTGTTCATGTGTTGACATATGGGTGGCCTGGAAGTCGACTTGGGCATGGAGACGTGAGACCTGTGTGGTTCACGAGTGTTATAATCGATTGTGAAGGGAGCCTGAGTGGCTGTCCGGTTGGGGACCTTGAGCTGAGTTGCTGGGGTGCCCCAACCGAGGAGAAACATGAGGTGAGGGTCTTTGGGTGCGTGTCTCTGTTTGGAGACGTCTAGTACAGGGCTAGATACCCGTCCTTCTAGTGTTTAGAAGGCAGGGGTTGAGGGCCATGTGCTATCTGGTATTCTTTGTAAATTTGTGAAGCTTTTAATTCATTTCAGTTCCTGGGGATGAAAATCATGAAGTTTTTAACTCTCTGCACAGCAGTACATCCTGTTTATATTGTTGATATGTGACTGTCATGTTCAGTATGCATTTTGAGTCTCCTTATTTCGTTTAACTGCATAAACTTAAGGTTTTCATGATTCATGTACAAAAAAAGATAATGAGTAGCACATAGTCTTTAGGGAGAAGTCTTGTAGTTACATCCGGACCGGATCTTATGACATTTAAGGTAGCTCGCATGCTTGTGCTTGGGCGGGAGTGACTGCCGAAGTTTTAAATCGCCTACTGAGCTTCATATAGTTGAAGCTCACTACCTTGGTTGCTGTCTTTTTGCAGATCAAGGTGGGCCGGCTGCTGCTGCTCGCTGATAAGCCGGGGAGTTTTTAGCAGCAAGAGTTGTGCAGTTTTCTGGGCAGGTAACTTAAGGAAATTCGATGTGCAAAGGTCTTGATATGACCTCTTTTGGGGACTTTAATGAACTAGATGAACCTCGGCTACGTAATAGTTATGGGAAGACGTTTCCATAAACCGCTTATGTATTCTGTAAGTTCGAGACCTGTTCGTTTAATGTATGCATTAGTGAAGATGTTTGTGGGCCTATATTGAGAAAAATTGGGCTTGGGTGTGGTAAGAATCGCTTGACAAGTGTCACACTGCCATAGCGAACTCCTTATAAATTCTCCTGAATTTTGGGTTCGTTACACATTTCATATCTGATGGAAGTTGGAGTTTTTCTGGAGATATCCTCCCGGAAGGATTACAAGAACTGGTAATGCAGATCCCAATATTGGGTAGTGTTGATAGAGCAATCTGGGAACCAGATAAGAGAGGTAACTTCACCTTTCACTCTGCATGGGACTTAATACGACTCAAAGCAGCCAAAACGCCTATCTTCACGTATATATGGGATCCTCATGCCCCAATCAAAATTAGTGTCTTGATCTAGCGTGCGCTACTTAATTCCATTCCAATTGATCAATGTGTTCAAAAGAGAGGGATTCATCTAGCATCCAAATGTGTCTGTTGTCCAAATTGTCCAGCTGAAGAAACAATAGATCATCTCTTCTCGTTTGGTGAATTGGCGCAACTAGTCTGGAAGAATTTTGAGCATAAATATAAGATGCCTATAGCTATTGTATCCTTGGAAATCCGAATACAAATTTGGAATTATCAGGAGAAAAAACATGATGAAAATGTTGAACTGATATATTGTGGACGAATACTGCCACTGCTCATCACATGGTGCTTATGGGAAAAGAGGTACAAATCTAAGTTTGAATCAGCAACTACATCTCCCAGTTTTGTTATAACTATAGTTAAGGAGCTTCTTGGCCATATTTTATCTTGTGATAAAATGAAAAGATCTATAAGTGAACCTGAGAGCTGCGTGATTACTGTTGTTAATGAGATAACTCAACAGAGGGACAAACAAGTGCATAAGCTGAATTTTTCCAAATACTCTACATCTGAATCTGGAACAACAGGGATTGGAGGGGTCATCAGAGATTCCTACGGAAAACTACTTTTTGCCTTCGTCACATGTCTCGCCAGGAAACTATCTGACATGGATGCTATAGAAATCTGTTTACTTCGTGTCAAGGATATGAATTACAGACCTCTGGAAGTTGCCATCTCGCCGCAGCACATCTACTTGATAAATGACAATGAAACCAAATGTTCGTGGAAGGAATTCTATACTTTCTCCGGGATACGGGAGATTATCCGCAATGCTCCTCTCTTGTAGTATATCTGCAAATCAAAAACGCATCAAATTGCTTCCCCCTAGCTAAGTGGAGGTACACTAATGGAGACAACAACTTTTACAATGAGGAGAAGCTACCCCTGGTTACTCGCAAGCTTCTGTGTGATGAATCTCGCGTATTTTGACAACTATTAGAAAACTTGTTGCCTCGGCAGCTAGCTTGATTCCAACTGCGAATCACTTTGCGGTCTTCTCTTCCACAGAGGTGAAAAATGTTGATTAGTTAGCAAAATCACCTCCGGTCAAGATACACACGCAAAATTGCAAAACATAGCCAACAAATCTTGCTATATTCTATTTCCTCTATCATCTTTGAGATACTTAAACTCAGTCATCTTGTTTTTTGATGTTGGGTACAACTTATGAGTGTAGCCATAATCTCAGAGCGGAGGATGCAAAAGTGGTAAAAGAGTTACTTTTTGTCACCACACAGGATGGCCTTACAACACACGGACAAGTGAAAGAGGCAAAAATGGGGTGTACTCAAAAAGCACTTGCTGAAGACCTTCGTTAAGGAAGCCCATCGTATTCAAATCTTTCACAGGAATGTATGCTATCTTTTGCATGGATCTCCAACAAAGGTATCTCTGCTGAAAAACTTATTTGCAATTACCGAATGATACAATACTCTTGGTTGTAGTACAAACTGTGGTTGCTGAAAAATACTGCTGATTGGTTAATGATGAATTGATATCTGATGCCTGTCTTGGCTGGTTTGCCCTTGTTTATGAGCACTACTGGAGACAGTGTGGAGGGAAGGTATGGGATCGCATCGATCCAGGACGCACCAGATGAGCGTCCTCTGCTGGAAAACATCAGCAGCACTTATGCAATGGGAGGCTCCCCGATAAGAGATATTAAGGAGATATGATAGTTTATCCTCTAACTTGCGCATTTGGATAGGTAAGGGTTATGGGTGTAGGGTTATTTCTGTACAATTAATAAATCGGTAATGATACATGTACATAATTTTGGTGTACATAATTATGTATAACTGTTAAAATACTCAAGAAAGATGGATTCTATCTGAATAGATGGACAGGGAACACGTTGGATTGAATTGGTTGGACAGTGATGTAGGATTTGAAGAACAGAGATGGGGGGCCAAACTTTCTTCAATATTTTGACCTAAAAAATACAATGTACAATATCTTTGTCTATTTATACTACATGTAAGGAAGCCCATTGGGCCTGTACAAATAGAAACAGTCCAACCAATTCTTATTCACAGATTTCCCAATTCATCTTCCAATCGTCGCCTTCATCTTTGGTTCTGTTCGACAGCTTCGGTTCTGTTCGACATCGGTCTTCTTATCTTCAACAATAACCAATCGAATATATACATATGGAATGATCCACCAATAAAGTACGTGTGATCCAAATTACAATACCGCATGCACACATTCGATTGGGTGTACATAATTATGTACACCAAAATTATGTACATATTATTATTAATAAATGGAGCTATTTTCCTTTGAAAAAAGGATTAATTACCGAATCCCGGTTCTATTTTTCTTGTTGAGTTACTGTTTTACATTTTATTTGTACGTCCTTTCCATTTACTCTCATTAACAAGTATATATGTTTGACAAACTGGTTGTAACTGTTGGTCCACAGCTAATGCCTATTACTTGAATGAATTAATAATGCTATTCTCTTATTATATGAATAATGCTTCGTAGCCCCCAAAATTGTCCCTCTAGCCAACGTTACTATACAATTCATAAAAATAATAATAAAAGAAGAAGAAGAGAAAAAGGTCGAGCCACTCTAGCAGACAGGAGTCATTATGAGAACATGTTTAATTAGCGGAATCTCATCCTTATTGAGATTGAGAAGCCAATCGATTTAATTGATAGGATTGAAAATGAGTCTATGAAAACAGTAGTCTTCCCCCACATCTCCATTAGCTCAAACGCTACTCTCACCTAGAAAGCTAGACTATTAAATCCTGAAAAATAAAACTTGTCAACATCTAGAAGATCAGGATTGGTCACCTATTGTTTCTGACGTTTGATAAAGAAATGAATATAAAATACAAGTTATAAACACCAAAGTGGAATGCCATCAAGGAAGAGCAGCCCAGTTATACGGAGTCATCATCACCGGATTGTTATATTCTTCCACATGCATCAAGTAGTTGCATTCTGCAATCGCATGAATGTTGATGTTGTTGTTGTTGCTGTTGCTATTGTTGCCTCCGCCAGGGATATCCGAGCCCGGAATCGACGTGCTCTCCACTGTTTCCTCGCCGGAAATGTCTGTTGAGAGTTGCTTCTTTGACACTTGATCTTTTAGAAGAGCCCTCAGTGACATAACCTTAAATGTAATGGCAATGAGAAATAAGTGATACTTTTAATTGACATGAGATAATAAAGGATAATTCAAGCCAAACCATAAAGCAGATGAAAGCAACCCATGGCCGGCTCATAAATATTTGAATAAACTTTGCATAAATGGGGTAGTTAATTCATACCAAATAGTTTGTAGTTGCATTCATGAATAGTCTCACTTGTACATGTAAATCGATGTCAGTTCAAATTCACCCGTGTTTCAAATTGACGAAGGTGCAAAGAAATGTCAAAATGAAATTTAACGAAACAAAGGTTAAACAACTTGCAAGAATTCATGCATGGAAAGAGGTGTGTGCGGTGACCATGTGCAATTGCGAGATTGGTGCAGCATGTGGATTGGTGTTCCATACCTTTACGTGGGACCAGGTCAATCCCTCAATAACACGTGGGAACTGCACACTATGCAGTGAGATCCCGCACAGAAGTAAGAAGGTCCACACAAGAAAACAAGGTCATACCTCTTGTTGTAGCTTCTGTTTCTCTCTTTGAACGGCATCATAGTCCTGTTTGAGCGCATCATACAAGTTCTCAAGCTGTTTGGCCTTCCACCGCGCCCTGCGGTTCTGGAACCAGACAGCAATTTGTCTTGGCTGCAGCCCGAGTTCTTTAGCCAGCTTCATTTTTCTGTCCGGGTCCAGCTTTATATCCTCTTGGAAGCTGTTCTCAAGAGAATCCAATTGCTCGCTGCTCAGCCGTTTCTTCTTCGGATCCTGACCGTAGACGTTTAAGCAGCTAATGTTGCTCTTCCCAGGTAATGTTGGAAGCATTGGAGAAGGATGCATTGACAGCTGCTTCATTTCTAAACCTGCCAAATTAATTGTGATTAAAAGGAACAAGAAGAAGGAGAAAGACAGATGTAAAAATTTGATGATAAAAGAAACAATGTCAAGAAACATAAAGCTGATTGTTGAGAAAAAAAAAAATAAAGTTCAATTTAGTGTTTTTCTCAGTGGTTGCTTTCATTGTTTATTGCATGCAAGACAATTAGACAAGGTTACTGAATAAAGATGAAAATAAAAATGATGATGATGATGATGATGATGATGAAAGGGTTCTGCTGTGTTAATCTGACAACTTAAGCGATAGAAGAAAAACAGCTTTTATTTCCAACTTGTACCACTTTCAGTTGCTGCACAATTAATAATCCAATTCTATCAGTTGAAAAAAAAAACAGATTCTTACACAAACCCTAGTTTTCTTTGAATGGAAATTCGTTAGATTTTGGATGAGAAAAAACAAATCAAGGTCTCAACATCAAACCACATAGACATTTTCAAAACCAAAACTGCACAACCTATGGACACACACATAAATTACATGATAGAATATAAAATGCTGAGTAAAACATAAAAAAAAACAGTAGCATTTGAAGATGGTGTTCCTCTTACCGGGAAACTGATCATACGAGTAATTGTAGAGAAAGCTGAAAGAATTGTCGGGTCGAGAAACGAAACTCGGCAGTCTAACATTCCCATTGTTCCAATCCATGCCTTTCACCAAAAGAAATTGAGAGAGGAAAATAATGAACAGAATGAAAAAAACTTTTCTCCAATGTCTGTTATCAGCTCACACCTCACAAGTCTCTAACTACATGCACAAGTTCAGAACTAGAAATCTGACTACTGCTAGCTGGAGGGATGAAGATTGTTTTAGATTATTTTGGCAGTCTTTTGTGCAACAAAGTGTGAATGAATCCCTTTATGTAAGCATCTATTTGCCTCTAACTTTGGATGCAAGCAATAAATGTGCAGTGTGTGTGAGAGACGGAGAAAAATGAGATATAAAATGGCCGATCGATGTTTGTATTGGTTGGGTATGAAGTGTGGTGAGGATGAAAATAGTTATCACAAGTCAAAAATCTGGTCCCCTTTGCCTTCTCTGACAATAAAACTCACGCCTCACTCTACATATTCAATGCATGTATCATATTAACATACACTAGATATAACGCCGACAAAAGCAATGGTTCAATGATGATTGCGACAGAATCCCGACATACCTAGGGTTGTGCGTTAATGAGAATGGATAGAAGATATTGTAAAAAAGGGTAAAAAATAAGATTGTAAAAGTACTTAAAGTGTCAAACCCCACATATATTAATATATAGATTTTCCATTGGAGTAAAATGTAATTTACTCTCATACCATTTAGGGTAAAGTTAATTTAGCCTCTTTTAGTTTAAAAATTAATAATTTGTCCCATGTAGTTTTTTTTATAAACCTCATCTGCAATTTTTTGAATAATTAAATAGTATTTTAATAATTGAAAATTCAAAAAACAAAACAAAAACTCAATTTTGAGTATTTTTAAATAATATTTTTATAATAAAAAATGATAAAAAATTCAATAACCTAATTAAGAAGCAAAACAATCTTTTTCGATCATTTTTTCTCGCTCACTCTCAATAGTCGCGAGTGTGATGCATACGCGGGTAATTTATTTTTTTTTTAAACATAGAGAGGTTAATTGTTAGTTTTTAAACCAAAAAAGAGTCAATTAATTTTATAAATCATATGGGATAAATTGCATTTTACTAATTTACATTGTATTATTCTTTTTTTATTTATAATAATATAATCTCGTTTAAATTTGAGTGAAAAGAAAAAGATACATGTATGTCGGGAAGGGTGTCAATGGAAAGAATCATTACAATTAAAAGCAATTTTTGTGGAGTATTGCTACATGTTCAGAAGAACTGTCAATAACGCCTAGATGATGCCTTTTTCCAATCTTTATGCCATATGGATTAGATTTTTTCTAATATTAATCTCTCTAACTCTTCATCTTGGTGGCAGGCCCTATTTGCAACCGCGTGCTGGCAAATTTGGTACACTAGGAATGAAGAAATCCTTCAACAAGTACCTATCAAGGGGGATGGTCTCGCCGTCGCCATCTTGGCAATCTGCTCAGAATCGCAACGGCTACTCCGATTGACCTCTACTCTTCCCACTATGCATAGTACAGAGGCGAGAGGCTACTCTCACGGTGACCGATTACCCAGCATGGAGCTCTCTCGACCTGCTATGCATCCCGGTCGACGGTGCAGTTTGTAGAGACACCTATGCCGCATCATGCAGTTGGGTCTTGCGTGATAAGCGCGATGCATGGGTGAATGACTTTTCAGTTCGTTTGGGGCGCTGTTTGGTGCTAACAGCTGAGCTTTGGGGCATATTCCATGGACTCTATCTTGCTGAAAGATCAAACTTGCGTCCTTTTAGGTTGCTTTCGGACTCTCAACAAGTTATAAACTTGATCATGGGGATATCTTCGGACATACATAATCAGGAGCATCTCCGGAGAATCCGCGCGAACGCAATGCAGTGGGGTATCTCTGACTTTCGCTACCTGCCATGATGCCTGAATTTGGAAGCTGACGCTATGGCAAAGGCGGGGCTCTCCAACCCCGACCACACTCTATGCGTATTTTCCGAACCACCGACTTGGCTAGGGGACCATGACACTGCCTCCGGATCTGGTTGGGATGCTACTGGCCCTGCTTCCCCTAACTCTGCAGACCCTCATCACCAGCCTCATCTACTCTCCGTTGTCGAGGGGAGAGATACAAGCTCCTCTGCCCTGTTCTTGTTTGATCCCCTTAAGTGTGGGTTTATTCTGTAACAATCATTAGGCCTCGCCTCCGTATAAAAAAAGAACTGTCAATACAATTTTGAATTCCATCGGGAAAAAATTATCAACACTTTTATTATGCAAGTATATTTTCTAGAAATATATGAACCAATTTTGTGGACAAAAGAATTTGTGGAAATGCTACAAATTCTGCCACCGTAGCAAATTGATACTTTTCACCTAATTTAAGCAAAAAAACACATTTTTTTAAAAATCAGAACCTAAAAAAATATTTTTTTGAAATTTTATTAAAAAATAGTAGTCATCTAAAAATCATAAACTAAATCCTTAACCTATAAATTCTAAATACTAAACCATATTAAAAAAAATATTAATAAAATATTTATCAAATATAATTCCTTTGTCGACGAAAAATTAAAATTTTCAATTCTAATTTCTATAAACCTAAAACCATAAATAACATATATCATATTTAAAAATATGATTCAATTTTTAAAAATAATTTTTTATTAATTTTTAATTTTTTATGGATTATTAATGCCATTTTTTTTCAAAAAAGTGCTGTTTTTAAGGTACCATAATTTTATGGCAAACAAGATTTGGGCAAATAAGTTAAGTTCCAAAATGTTATGGCCATCCCTTCTTATATATAGTTTTTCTGTAAATTTAACCCCCACGGTGTTCTTGGATAGATTGGAAGAGGCTCCATACTACTTGTGGAATTCCAGAGGAAGATATTTTTATTTTTATTTTTATAAGCAATTTTCATTTATTGAATTTTTTAGAATAAAACTGTACAAAGCCCCTTTATTTTCGGCTTTAGGCTAAATTACAAGGCCCTAAATTACATGGCCCTAAGTTACACGACCCGTCTGACCATGATTGAAAACTTCTTCGTTCCAATTCTGTTTTCTTCGCCGATGAGTTGATCCAGTTCCATGAGTTAATCTTGATCCGATGTAGAATTCAATCAATGTCAGGTTGTTCTCCTTCAAAATGATGTGAATTGCGGGATTTCCATATCTCCCATGTTGCAGCGATCCAGATTAGCTTCCATGTTTCGTTGCTTATTTGATTCGGTTTGCCGTCGATGAATTCTTCAACATTTGGTACCTCTGCTTCAAATGTCGAGTTGACCCACAGCTTGATTCCTTTCCATATCTGCTTTGTGATTTCGCATTCCATAAACATGTGTTGTTGATTTTCCACTGTCTCTTGTTGCCTCCATAGATGGCATGTTTTCTGCATTAAGTGCTTGGAAGATATTTTTATTATTGTTTGGTTATGTACAAGGGTTGGAATTCGAACCAAGTATGCTATTTGTAAGTCAGAAAATTTCAGGTGCCGAATGGTCAGGTCATTTCATACATAACTCATCTATTCCGTACTTAATGTTTAACACCTAAAGCTTACTCATAATAAGTCACTCCTTGTGCGAGAAAAAAAAGTTTTGGGTTAATTCTACTACATGCATTTAGGTTTGTAAGAATATTACAGGCGACACACAAGCCTATTTTCCATTAGAGTGTAATCCCGTACTGTCGGTTAAAAAAAAAAAAAAACATTTGCATCACGAGCCAAAATTTTATACTCTTGGTACCTTCCTTCTTCAAGCAATTCGTGCTATTATTTCCATGTCACACCACGCATAGGCATAAACTAGTCAACTATAAATTTTTGCTTGATGTTAGCAGTTGACAATTTCCGGTTGTTTAATCAATAAACCAATATTGTACAGAGTTTGGCAGATGGTGTTAAAAGTGGAAACAGAAAGAGTACACTAAAACTGCCAGGTTTTGAAATGTTAGTAAATGACAAGTTTTGATGAAAGTCTGTGGCTGATAAACATCGAGAGAAGGGAGATGCATAGAAAGAAAGGTTATCTTGATTTGTCTGTTTGTTAAAATCTGCACTTATACAAATGAGTGCTTTGCACCAGAAATCTCATACCTATAGAATCTCCAGCAACAAATCCAACTGCAACAGCATTTAGCCACTATCATATAACCATACAAACAACTGACGGCACATCTCTACAATCTCAGAAGCTAATCCCGGAAGGGTGCGTTCGATAGCAGGATATATACTATCCTTATTATTCCTATAATGTGGGATTACTTGGGATTATGAATTAATGACTCGTTCGCTAGAAAAATAATTATATGAATTGAGTAAGATTGTAAAAATATGGGATAACATTAACAAATCATTAAAATTTTTGTGACATTACATTAATGCCCCTTATTTTACCAAACCAAACATACCCAGTAAATCTCGCCCTTAGGCAGGGTCTGGGGAGAGTAAGATGTGCGCAATCATACTCTCACCCCTCAACAGGATGGAAAGATTGTTTCCGTGAAGACACTCAACTCAAAAAAAATAAAATAAAAATAAAAATAAAAAATAAAAATAGAAAAAATAAAAAAAATAAAAAATAAAAAAATAATAAAAAATTATAGTAATAAGAATAATAATCATAAACATAATCATAGTAATAGTAGTACTAATAATAGTTGTAGTAATACTCCTAATAATAGTAATTGTTATTATTATTATTATGACAATAATAAAAGGAATAAGCGAATACAGAAATAAATTACTTACCTCAACCATAAACTACATATATCCGAAATAAAATAAATGCCTACACAAATAAGGAACCAACTAAACAGATAAAATACAATTAGCTACAAATATCCACTAGTATATCCCGCTAATTTCTATCAGCCTAGAGGTTCATACACAAATAACTACCCTATATAGTCTTATATATCTTTAACCGTAATATGACGTCTCCAACTCGTTTTAACAGAGGTCATGTCCTCGGAGAGGTTTAATCTTATTAAATCTAACTGGATCTACTCATCCCATGTTCTCTTAGGTCTCCCCCGCCCTCGTTGTCCTTCGACTTGTAATCCTTTAACTCTCCTGACTGGCTCGTCCACACTCTTTCTGTGTACATGTCTAAACTATCGTAACCTACCCTCCCTCAGTTTGGCACTTATAGATGCGACATCTAGTGTGTCTCTAAATATCCCATTTAGAATCTTGTTTAATCTCGTGCGACCACACATTCACCTTAGCATCCGCATCTCCGCCACTTCAAATTTCTGCGCATGCGACAATCTCATAGCCCAATACTCTGACCCGTAGTGCATTACCGGTATTATAACCGTTCTATAAAATGTTTCTTTTAACTTAAGTGGGACTCCAGTAGCCGATCGCCATTTCATCACACAACACTCCAGTAGCTGATCGCCATTTCATCCATCCGACCTTGAGGCGATGGATAACATCTCCTTCCACACATTCATACTTTTGTATGATGGATCTTAGATATTTAAAATTATCTTTCTGTTGGAGAGTCTGGTCCGCAATCATAATGCCCACTCTACTTTCCTCTGTTTCATTGGCAAAGTTGCATGCCATATACTCCGCCTTCGAACGACTCGGTCGGAGACCCTTAGCTTCCAATGTCACTCTGCAACGCTCTAACTTAGCATTGACCTCCTCCTTCGTCTCAGCAACTTAGACAATATCGTCCACATATAGCATACACCATGGTACTTCATCTTGTATAACCTGAGAGAGTACATCCATAATTACCGCGAAAAGGAACGGACTTAGTGTTGACCCTTGATCCAACCCTATATCCACCGAAAAATACTTGGTTTCTCCCACTGGGATTCGCACACTAGTCTTCGCACCCTCATATAGGTCTTGTATAGCCCTCACCATCATCCATGGAATCATCTTGGTTTCTAAAAATTTCCAAATAACCTCTCGTGGTATAGTATCATATACATTTTCTAGGTCTATAAAGATCATATAGACATTTCGTTTACGTTCACGGTATTTCTCCATTAGTCGTCTGAGGAGATGAATTGCCTCCATCGTCGACCTCTTCAGCATAAAACCAAATTAGTTCTCCTTTACTTGCACTTCTTCCCGTAGCCTAAGTTCAATAACTCTCTCCCATAATTTCATAGTGTGGCTTAAGAGTTTAATACCTCGGTAATTGCCACATTGTTGCACATCCCCTTTGTTCTTATAGAGTGGAACTACTGCACTACTTCGCCACTCCTCTGACATCTTTCCTATCGCCAGTATAATGTTAATGCCCCTTATTTTGAGGACTCCAAACCGAAAAACACAAAACATTGTACTCTCACACAAACAATAATATATGACCGCTCCTGCAAAACTTCTGAAGTCAATGAATTTTGTCCTATCAACCATCACTCACCATTAAAAACCTTCAAGTTTCAAAGCCCTTCAAACTCAGTCTTTGGAAATCGATGCAACCATTCATGGGAAATGCTTTAATTTACAGTTTCTTTATTTGGAATTGACCGATGAACTTGGTGGCAACGTAGCAATCCGGTGGGGTGATATTTGTGCAATAGTTCTAGATTGTTTCGGTTATTTCAAATCCGAATTTCTTATAGAACTTGATGTCATCGTCATTGTTTGTCTGCACGTTGTGTGTGCATGGTTTTGTTGATTTTGATTGGATTAGGAGGGGATGCCTCATTGATGTCAGCGGCGGTGAATTCACCACGGGAGAGAGAGCTTTGCCGGAGGAGATTTACCGGTTGAAGAACATATTGTTAGAAGTTTTATTGGTTTTTGATGGATGGTAGAATTGTGTAATTATGTTAAAAATCAAAGGGTGACAAGTAATTTTTAAGTGAGATTGTATAATTAGCCCATTTTGGAAGGATTGAGTAATCCCACATAATGCAAGATTAGAGGCAGGTAGAAGGATCGACCCGGAAAAAATTATATTAGATATCGAACTTGTGATTAAAATTGATTATTCTCAGAATCTTTAATTTATCCCCAAGTTATCCTGCTATCGAACGCACCATGAGAACAACTAGACGGTGTTGAAACGAGAGAATACTGTTATTATCACTTGATGTTCTTGATTATAATATGGACACCTTTTATAGGCATACTAAGGAGACGATAAGGTAAGGGTTAATATATGAAATCCATTGGAGATTTGATATACTTTTCATAATAAGAATGGTCTATAACTATCATTAATTAATACTCCCCTCAAGTTAGGAAATGGGATAATCGGTGTCCAACTAGCTTAATGAATCAAGATATTGCTTCATGTTATTACTTTTGTAAGGACATTAGCTAGTTGATCTTAAGATCACGAATGTTACAATATAATTTTTCAATTTTTCTTGCTGAAGTGTTTTGTGAGGTATGTAAATTTTTGGTTGAAAATTTAAAACTTCATTTAATGTTACTGGGCCGAAATAGAAGTTGGACCAAATAAGGTAAACTTAATTCTAGCCCAGCCCATTTCATTTTATTCTGCCACCCTACATTTCGATTCCCTTTCTAAAATCCACTCGAGAACTAGGGCAATAAAGGAGAGAATGTATTTCTTCCACCAGCAGGGACTATGTGCGGAGGGAGAAGAGGAAGGTCACGGGCTCATGACATACGAAGGGAAGAGTTTGAAGGTAGGAAAATCCAGATGTGGGGAACTGGGTAGATGGTTAGATGTATGAATGGACCAGGTTTTGTATTGTATGCGAGATGTGTGATTCATGCAAAGTATACATGTTAAACAAGTAGTAATTTTACGGGTAAGTAAAGGTCATCTCCCAAAGGAGTAGGTTCTAAACATGCATCAATCTACAATCAATTTTATGGTACCCAAACATAAGGGGTTGGACTACAAACTAATGAACATAAATTCTAACTAAAAAGTGCAAAAGAAATTAGCTCAGTTCAAACCAATATTTGTCACGAATATCAACTTAAACTAGCAAAAGAAACAAAGGGGTGATCATAATCGAGGGGGAGAGAAGTGATTCAAGACTTAGGTAACTTGCCTAACCTCTATGCACTAATTCTAACTTATGCCTCATTAATCATCTACTTTTGCCCTTCTAAACCACCATACTCATATATAGTTAGGCCCCTTCCGAGTTTTACTAGCTAGTCAACCTATCATGTCGGGAATTTTGCCGTCAAGCCTCACCTCATAGCATGAAAGGGAAGAAAAGGTCACAATATGAGTGGTTTGTTATACATGACACCTAAAGCTAGTGGTCCTCCCCCAGCGACGAAGGTGTGGGTGTGTTCGACATCCTATCTATACAAGTGATTCCTCATCATGCATAAACCACACATATAGTTCGTAATATTTGATCAGAATACTATAAACGAATGAACCTATACACACACATTATGAAGGAACAAAACGATGACATTGAAGCATAAGTGTTGAATTACAACATAAAAGCTTCAGCTCAACCGAGCCTTGAATCTAATAAACTTAGCTAATGCTTTTAGCATGAGCTAATACAATTGAGAATGAGCAGAAATAGCAAGCCATGCCATCCCCTTCAATCAACTACAAGAAGATTCCTCCGCCGGAGTGCTGGATTGACCTCCAAGCCTTGAGTTGCCAATATCGCCTCGCTCGCCACCTCTTATGTGATAAGTATGTGAACAAAAGTCGTATAATACCTCTACGACAAGCTCCCTGTGAAATTGCAGGCTGATCCTCCAAGCCGTTTGAGAGATACAAGTGAAAAAATGGGCAGTATGGTAATTTGACTTCAAACCCTATCTTGGCCACCTCCTTTGTATCTAAGGTGTAAAGAAGAGTTGTTCAAGACACTTTGCTCTATATAACTGTGAAATTCCAGCTCTATCCTTGCATTAGTTTGAGAGATACAAGAGCTGAAAGGGGTAGCTTGGTCATTGTGCCTGCATATTACCCGATAAAGCAAAATCACTTCAAACTCGGTCTTCGACACCTCCTTTGTCTATCATGTGTGAAGATGAATTGTAGATGACTCTTAATTCTATATTTTGATAAATTACAGCCCGATCCACGTCATGTTTTGGATTTTATGGCCGTTGGATGGGAAAACCCGAACATACACCTTTCTTGCTTTAAATGGCCAAGTAGCTTTATGCATGGTTGGCGTCTCTTTCTCGAATTGGCTATTTTTGGTCCCCTTGGATCGTGTAAGTATAGAAATACTATATGTCATGTCCAAATGTTGCACTTGACCTACAAAACACAATTAAGAACATAATAAGGTGTAAAACAAGTGATTAGGACATTCATTGAAAGATACTAATCTAAATGAGCTCAAAACATGATACAAAATGAGCTCATCAACTATCCCACACTTGAACGATGCTTGTCCTCAAGCATAAACTAAATGTAAGCTACTAGAGATTAAAGCCTGAAGCATGTATGCATGAATAAGATGATCAAGATAAGAAGATGTCATGCAAAGTATAGGTGTGTCTAGTTTTGAGGAGTGGCTTGAATCAAGCAATCAGAGGCACCTTAATGACTCATATAGTTACTGTCAAGGCTAAGCAAAAGGGGATCAAATGAAGAGAAGAGACCTAAGGAACAAGGCAATTTAGGGAGAAAGATTTTCACTACACATTGTCTTGGACCATGTTTCCTTCACAGTTTCTAGATGTGTCCCTTCTATCCTATTTTCTACTTTCTATTGACGCAAACTGAACTCTTCACCATCTTACCACTAACTTAGTGCATGATTCTTTGCAATAATTTCAGACAATGCCTCGACCCCATCTCACTCTTTCTTTTAGGGATTGTGTTTAGGTGAGGGCTCCTCTCTTGATGGAGTTGGAACAGAATTGATGGCCTCTCACTTTTGGTTTAAATAAAACGTAGTCAGTCCTCTGATGTCCACTCTGTATGAGCGATCATAGTAACCAACTATCCCTTACCCTTCCTCTTCTTTTATCTTTAAGCTTCTTTTTCTTGATTTTTGATCTTCTTCTTTGTATAACTTGTATGTGTTGGCTCAGCTCATCTTTTATGTTGTTGAACTCCTTTTTTGGGCTTCCTGGATTTGCTCTAAGTCTACTTTCAGTTTTGAATGACAGGCAGGAGACTGCCTTTGATCAGCTTGGGGGGTGTTTTGAACTTTGATTCTTCTTTTTTCATTTTTACCCCTTCTTCTCCTTTTTAAAGTCTCTTGTCTTGCTTTGAATACTTTTTCTTGCTTTCTTTCTTTTGTTTCAGCTATTCATGTTCAAGCTCGGGTTGGCTCTTCTTTGATTTAGGGTCAGGGTCATGATCACGAAATTCACTTATCCAGAACAGACCAGAAGCTGCTTTACACCCTTCCCTCAATAAAAAGTAAGAACACTTGGCCTCAAATCACTAAACTCATGCACCCCTCCAATCTTACCACATAAGAGTCCAATTCAACCATCCAAATAGGCATAGATAAGCATTATAGGCCACAAACAAATGCATGAAAAAGTAGCATGAATCCATTCTCATGCAAGTGAGCTAGAAAAAAGATGAATCCAAGCAAAAATTTTTGGGCCAACTTTCATCATGAACATAATAGGTTGAGCAGCGTGTATGAATAAAAAAATGATCAAATAGCTATACTAAAACCCCACCCCGCACATAAATTTCACTTGTCCTCAAGTGAATGCAGAAATCATAAGACTGAAATCATAGCGGTTATGCTCAAGGGAATTAGAGCAATACAACATGGTATATGCTCCTCAAACTTGATAATTCTAGCCTCTTTGGTGCTTGATTCTTCGAGGGTCTTCCACCCCACACTTGAAGTGTGCTAATGGCTTGCTAAACTACATTCTCTCAAAAAAAAAGATTAGAAAACTAAGAAAAGGAAATACTGAAATGAAAGCTACTAACTTGGGTTGTCTCCAAAGATGCTCTCATTTTATAGTCTCGAGATAGATTTCTTCAAGTTGGCTCATCCCACATCCAAAAACTGCTTGGCTTTCCAAATTGTCACCGAAGTGGAAAGTGCTCCTCTTCATGCAGGTAATGACTTCATATCTATCTCATAAGCTTGAAGAAGATCATGAGCTTGTGGGAGTGGGCTTTGATGTAGGGGAGTATGTTGTCCTAAAAATTCAGCTATGCTAGGCACCCCTGGCTTGCTTTCACTCTGCCAAATATCAAGCACTTGCACTGCAGGCTCTTATAGGACTTCTAAAGCTTTACTTTTCAACCTTGCGGTCAGGACATCTTGGATGTACCCCAACTCCTCAGATAATGTTTCACAGAGTCCTTCAACAGTGCAATGCTCATGCTCAACTGGAAAATCTATGGGCATATTCACGACTGGGGCATCCTTTGCAGGATGCACCTGGAAAGTCACCTCCTCATCTTCAGCTCTCAACTTGAGCTCTACTTTTCTCGTGTGATCAGATTCCTCAAGTTCTTTAAACTTTTCAGAATTTGGAATTTCAACTGAGGGTAACTCAGGTTCAAGCAACTCCTCCAACACTTGAGCAATTGAAGTGAATGCAGCTGGAGTTTATGTGATGCAAGCAGGCAGACCAACTAGCCTCTCCAAGGGCTCCGAGAAAATAGAGAAGAATTGGGAATCCTCCTAACAATCTTGAGCCAAATTT
Source organism: Pinguicula primuliflora (assembly GCA_025802335.1). Classification (NCBI taxonomy): domain Eukaryota; kingdom Viridiplantae; phylum Streptophyta; class Magnoliopsida; order Lamiales; family Lentibulariaceae; genus Pinguicula; species Pinguicula primuliflora. The sequence continues at coordinate 1,684 of JAOYMZ010003050.1, read as the reverse complement.
TCAAGCAATGCATAGGCTTGATTGTAACTCTTCTTCATAAGATTGACACCTGCAGCACTATCCACCTCTTCTCTGGTATAGCAATTTGGACCAAAGTAGAATAATTGCATCAGCCTCCAATTTGGAAGTTTGTGGTCCGGGCAACTCCACAATTGCTCCCTGAAACGCCACCAAACCTCATATATGTTCTCATGATCTCCTTGTCGAAAGGATTGGATCTCCGCCATAATCCTGATAATTCTTTTAAGCTCAGAAAGTACCTACAACCTGCAACACCAAACAGGGCAAGAAAAGTAAAACCAGAAAATAAAAAAACAAAAAAAGGTTAACAAAGAAATGTAATTGCAAACCAAGCATGCTAAGGGGCGCTACTCCCCGACAATAGCGTCAAAAACCTGATGCGTGCAAAGTGTGCACGGTCAACAAGTAGTAAATTTACGGGTAAGTAAATGTCATCTCTCAAAGGAGTAGGTCATAAACATGCATCAATCCACAATCAATTTTAGGGTAACCAAACATAAGGGGTTGGACTACAAGCTACTAAACATAAATTCTAACTAAAAAGTGCAAATGAAATTAGCTAAGTTCAAACCAATAATTGTCACGAATATCGACTTAATCTAGCTAAAGAAACAAAGGGTTGATCACAATCAAGGGGGAGAGAAGTGATTCAAGACTTAGCTATCTTGCCTAACCTCTATGCACTAACTCTAACTTATGCCTCATTAGTCATCTACTTTTGCTCTTCTAAACCACCAAATTCATATATAGCTAGGCCCTTTCCGAGGTTTACTAGCTGGTCTACCTATCATGTCGAGAATTTCGCTGTCATGCCTCACCTAAAGTTAGGGGTTCTCCACCAAGGACAAAGGTGTGGGTGTGCTCGGTGTCCTATATATATATAAGTGATTCCTCAGCATGCATAAACCATGCATATAGTGTTGGGATTTATTGACAATTAAAATGGTAAAATTCGAAAATTTTATCATCGTTAATCATCTAATGATCGTCTCCATTGCTAATTACATAAACATATAATCATTTCATATATACTAATGTATAAAAACTTTAAGTTTGAGTTCTTACCTCAAATTAATCTTTATACCTCAAGATTCACCTTGAACACAAAACAAAAACTAGATATAGATCTTGCTAGAAATCACCTTGTTTGTTCTCTTTTACTAATCTCTTGGAATTGCTTCTTCCCCACTTTTTTCACAAGATCAATTGAGTCCCTTATCATGAAACCACGTTCATATGGTTGGCTTCCTCATTACGGAATGAATAATGACTTATACTTATCACAAGACATGCATTTTGACACATGTCATGCATGTAGCCTTCATTATCCTTTTTCTTTTCATGGACTTGGGCTATTACGATAAGCATAATGAGAACAATTCCAATTGATGTACGAAAAAAAGTCAAGCCCATTACTTATTTAGTTCATAGTCCATGAATCAATTCCGAATGAGAACAATTCCAATTGATGTACGAAAGAGCTAGGATTTTATAACTAAATGTTACAACATGTAACATCTTCGTTTATCATCTTATCTCGTGTGTTTAATTTCATTATCATATGAAATTACGCACGCCTTATAAGTAGTATATAAAATCCTTTATCTTGTTTCTCGTTCAGTCGGTGAGACCTGTATCGAGGATTTGTATTGGATTGGTAATG
>JAOYMZ010003029.1:0-24206 GCA_025802335.1 Pinguicula primuliflora | reverse complement strand
AAATGTCATTAAGAATTTTGTATGTTAAATAACTAATCTTTTATTTTTGTAGGAATGAATTAGGGACAAAGTGTTGGACATGTAGCATTATTCTTAATATTATATAATTTTATTTGGTATATAACGGATAATGAAAATGATGAAATCGAAATTTAAAATGTAAATCAAACCCAAGTAGCTCAACTGGTGAACTGGTTACCTTCCAATGTGGAGGTACAGGGTTTATAGTTCGATACATTTATCTTTCCACAAAAAATTTGAATGTAAAAAATAGATTATTATATAATTATATTTATATAATATTATTATTATTAATGAAATTGAAGTATAAAATGTAACAAAATATAATATTATGTAATGTAATTTTATTTATATACAATATTTTTACGGGAGGTGAAAGAGATTGCAGAAAGAACAAGGGAGCACCTTGTACCAACATAAGGATATGCGAATTCAAGATATGGAAAATCTTCGTGGGTATAATCTTCGCGTGTACAACTCGTGTACAATTTGTGTGTGGCACCATCCATTTTCGAAATTGGTCGCACTATTGGAAAGTTTATACATTGTAGATGAAAATCTCAATGCTTTGGTCCGGTTTCGACGATTTTTTCACCGTTTAATTTAGTTTCACATTTTCTCCTGGGTTAAGTAGTCCTAAATGTCGCCGGAAACCGGACCAAAGCATGGAGATTTTCATCTATAATGTATAAACTTTCCAATGGTGCGACCATTTCGAAAACGGATGGTGACACAAAAAAATTGTACACAAGTTGTATATGCGAAGATTGTACACATGAAGATTGCTCTTCAAGATGTTACTATAAAACCACACTCCACACAATTATATTAGCAAGAATTGGGCCAATGACAGGATTAATGGACTATAGATGGGTCTACATTGTTAGAAGATGAACAAATGGAAATCTCCTAATTTTGTAGATTTTTACACTTAATAAAATAAAAAAACTTATCTACCCAAAAAATAAAGATGAACAAATAAAATTGTATTTATGAGCAAGTTTGGTGATATGATTACCAAAGAACATTGCATGTAAGCCTACATTGGATGGCTCATGAATAAGAATTATGAGTATTGAGGAAAGAGATAACCCAATGAAACATTTATGGTTAAGTTTGGTGTTCAGGATAAAATAAACCTGGTTTGTGGAAGTTGTAGGAGAATTGCGAGAATTCCTTAGCAATCCTGTTTGATAACAATTGCGCTGTTGATGAGAATACTTTAACTGCCTGTTCGGTATCACTACTATTATGGGGGATTAAACTAGGATTTCGGACAGAATATGTAACTTTTACCATTTTACCCCTATATTACATCTAATCTTGACCATTCATTTAACTGAAATCTAATGGATGAGATCGGTGTCGAGATCTAATTCATTAAATATAATAATGTTTTTAAAAAATTAGAATACAAAAAATATAAACAAAGAAAGACCAACCAATGCCACTCAATCAAAAATCTCGTTTTTGTCGTCTTCGTCTCTAGCTATGGCCACAGCTGAACTCCAAACAGCTATTGAGCCATCTCCTCGGAAGCTTTCAGGGGAAACCAAAGATGCCAAGACTGAAGCCGATCATAACAGAAAAAAGGCTAATTTACTGATTCAAGAGGCTGAAGCAGCAAGAATGGCAACCAAACAAGAAAAGGATAAGCTCAAGATTGCATTAGCAGAAACCGAATCAGCAAAGAATCAAGCAGAAATTGCTGCAAAGAATGAAAGAAACATGAAATGTGAATATACGACCTTTAAAGGGGTTCTGCCGAAGGGGAATATAAACGCGTAAAGATTGTGCCAAACAAACAAACCAAAAAAAATTGAACCCAGTTTAAGACCCAAACCTCTTCGATAGTGAAGGAAGAAACTTCCAATTCCCGAATTTCTGATCTCATATGGCAAACAGACCCAAACCTCTGCGATAGTGAAGGAAGGACCTCCAGTTCCCGAATTTCTGATCTCATATTGAGGATGCACTCAAGAAGGCGGAGAGGCGGAGGCTGCTAAAAGTGTAGTAAAAAATGAGCTTAAAAATGGCGTTGAAACGTCTTCCAATTTTCGTCACTGTCTTCCACCTCGACCGTCACCATCTTCCGCCTCGTCACCATCTTCTGCCTCGACCGTCACCCGTCACCGTCTTCCATCACATCCTCCGATTTCCCCAAACTCGGATTGCAAAAATCCGATTGCCAGGAGATAGTGGTGGATGGCAATTGGTGGAATTGAGAAGAATTTTAGTTTATGTATTTATTTATTAGGAGTGGGATAAAATAGTAATTTCACGGAACTGGGCGACTACGGGAAATCACCAACCCTCCTCGCATGAGGGATTAAAATCTGCGAGTAATCCTGCTGTATACCCTGTCGAGATCGTAAACCCCCGGGCAGGTCATTTTAAAAAATTGGATACCAAATGGGTGATTAATAGAAAAAATCCCAAAAACCAGTCATAAACCCTGCCTATCATGAATATAAAATACAGCGTATGAGAAAAAACCCGGAGCCAAACGGTTAAATTTCAGTTATATAGACAGCTTATCCGTGATGAAAAGGAATATTTTGAAATGATGAATGGATTCTCTGTACTGACACATTGGGAAGGTGAAGCAATGTCACCCATATCACCTTGATTGCTAAGAAAGATTGCGCTAGACAGGTTGATGGTTTGTGGTCAAAATAAGGATTAGCGGAGTCTTGGAGGAAGTCATCTCATTAAACCAAACGGCCTTCATTGGTAATTGTCATATATTGGATGGTATTTACTACAGAAATGAAACAATTGAGGAGCTGCAAAGATCCTACAGAGAAGCAGCCATACCATGTTTACCAAAAATGCAATTTATCCTCATGTTGTTTATCCAAAATTTATTTTACCCTCATGGTTTCAAAAATATAATTTACCTTCTTATGGTTTAGCAAAAATGTAATTTACCCCGTGCGTGAATTGCACTCGCAAAAATTGAAAATGAGTTAAGAAAAATTGGTTAGAAAAGACTATTTTACCTATAATAATATTAATGATTATTAATTTTTTTAAAAAGTATCATTTTAACATAAAAAATAAATTAAGAAATATAAAAAAAATATTTTATAATATAAATTTAAAACTAAACTTATTATAAAAATAATTAAAAAATAAAAAGCATAGAAAATAAAAAAAATGTTAAAAATCATAAAATTGTAAATAAAAAAGTACACATAAATATAAAACAGTCTTAAAATAACATTAAAAGGTAAAAAATTTAATGAAATTGTAAAAAATTTAAACACAACAAATTATTTCAATAACAGGTTACATAATTATATTATGTAACCTGTTATATTTATCCCGATTTTTAAATTTTTTTACGTATTTTTTTAAGTAATTACATGGAATATTTTCAGCAAAATTATATATAATATTTCTTATTTATTTTGTCGATTTTTTTAAATTATTGATATTTTATTATTCATTATTTTTTAGTTTTAACTTATTTTAAAAATTACATATTGTTTTAAGAAATGCAATTTAATTTTTTTATTTTATCTTGTTTTTTATAGAATTTTTTAGTAAATTTCAATTTTTTAATTTTCAAATGAGGGTATTTTAGTCATTTTCGTAATAATTTTAAATAAAATACAATGATGAGTAAGTTGATATATATATCTAACCCAAAGGAGGTAAATTGCATTTTTGAAACCACGAAGAGGTAAATTGCATTATTGAAATCACAAGGAGGTAAATTAAATTTTGACTAAACCACAAGGGGTAATTTGAATTTTACTCCAAGTTTTACTGAAAAGTTATTTTTTATTTTTTAGGAGGACTTCTAAAAAAAGATGATTTTATAAAGAAGTTATAAAGTGTTTACAGTGAGAGATTTACAGTGACAGACGTTACAAAAAAATAATGTGACAAACTGAATATAATACAAGAAATTTTGAAATAATTACAAAATTATCATCGCATTAAGTCTCCCCGAAGCAACTTCAATGGAGCTTTTGACTTTTGGGCTTTTGAAGGCTTTTCCACCGCTAGAAGTCAAAATTGCAAACAATATAAAATGGTTTCTGCGATTGATAATACAAAAGCAGCTTTTCAATAAAACTTACAAACATAGGCTAAAAGTTTATTTGAAGAAGGCTTACAACACAATTAATTAGATTTATAGACAATATGACAAAATTTTTGAGATTTCCATTGAAATGGAGAAAATGAAAGGAGAAAGTAGTGCAAAAATGAGAATGGAGTGCAAAGAACGAGATATATTTTAATAGCAAATAAATTTTCCCAATGACAATCTTACGAAAGATTCATTTAAATATACATGGCAATAGATCAAAGTGTCACCAACAAATGATACATTTTTGTATGGTATAGGATTGTGGATATATGATCCGTCGCTTTCCTTAGATAACGTAGGGAACCCTACCGAGGTAGGTAAATTCAACGCCCTACCACAATAGCCTGCAAACAATGGTGGGGAGGTAAGTCACACTTGGCAAGCCATATATGACAGGCTCATGTCGTTGAGGAAATTTGAACTCATGACTATTGAGCGCAATTTCCACTCTTAGAACTACTAGCCCAACTCCTTATATCGTCGGCTTTGTCTATACTCTAACGTGATGCAAATAATTTTGACCCATAATAAATACCCGAAACTAAACATTTTCTATAGTTATTTTGGATTTTATATATATTTGGCTTTAAAAAACCACTCATAACAAAATATACAATCAAACATATATGTTTATTGAAGCAAAGTATAATAAAAAATACAAAGTAAAGACTTACCTAAAAAAATATAATATATATCTAAAGCAAAGAACTCAAAAGAGTTCTTCTTGGTACCTGCTGGATTCACCACTTACACAACAAGAAGCTGAACAAATTTCATTAGAAGAATACATGTTACTGCCTGGCTCCATCCTGTCTGCCTCGATTCTTCATAAGCATACTTGCGAAACAAGAAATCTAAACAAGTCTTCCCCTCAGCACTTTCTTCCTCCATGGTCATCGGCATCGCCGACGGTCAAGGGCAAATTAGTCATTTCATGGAGAAGATGGGGGATGAAAAGTAATCAATGTCAATTGAAACAGCAAGAGCTACGGCTACTGCCCTCTCAGACAGAGTCAGTGAGCGAGGTACATTTAACTCTTGAACTCCTGGGGCCGGGACAATGTCCGAATTAGCACTCGCGAATCGGATCACATATTGACCGACCTCTGTATATATCCCAAATCCAATATTCCTCCATTCACGTTCTATTTCAGCCAATACATTTTCATCGAGATCCTTCAAAGTGAAAGTCCATTCCCAAAAGCCAGGGTTGTCGACAACAGCAAATTGCTTATTATTCAAGTATAAATCATAAACTCTTCTCCACAGATGCCATCTTTGGTGAACAACACCAATTTCTTTTCCATTTATCTCTGTATATATTGAATTGGTGATCCACCAGAAGGGCCTCCTGATCCTGAAGAGCTCATTTCCCAGTCCGTCAGTAATGAATGTTATGTATGGGCGTCTTCGCCGCGTAAGTGCCTGTCTTACAATTAGATTACTCTGTTCCTGAATGAAACCTACAGGTGCTTGGGGGTACCCGACATCAACAACAGCATAACGATTTTGGTGCTCAAATCCTTTAAAAAAGTTCGTCCATCTTATGGGCCGAGTTATCAGCAGATTAGATCTTGCAAGAAGGGAAGCAGACGTTGGCTCCAATATAGCAGAAACAGATGCACTCGAAAAGGATCTTTTAAGAAGCCCATATGAAGATTGTAGTGTGTTCCATCTTGATGGTTTCATTACACGAACCCAATTTTTCATCCAGCTCATCTTATCCTTTCAGAAAGGAGATCATGTCAACAAGAATTTTACAAATACATTTGCAACAACTATAGCAACTGAATGTCCACATAAAAGCAGCAACAGGCCGCACGCGGAGAACTTTTTCCGAAAAAAATTAAACTATAAATTCAAAAGAACATAAGATCCACCAAAGAAGCTACAAAAAAAACCCCAACAAATATACATAAATCAAAATTGTTAGACGCAATTGTTGAAACGCCTCGAGAACGCGGCTCAAATCTAGGATTCCTACCAGACTAAGGTTGTCGATGTCGTTCAAAAAGTCAAGAAGAAGAAATACCAACAATAGAACATTCACCAACAGCGATTCTATATCCACGATAAAAATCAAGAGGACAAACAAATAATTCACGAGAAATACCATCAGAAATCGGATCTAACCTTCTTTTGCAGAACCTAAATTGATATGCGCGATGTTCTCTGTCTTACGGCTCTCCGTTTTTTTTGATTGATGTCATTGTGAAAATTTGAAAGTGTAATTTGACCCAACCTTCTTTGACTCTTACGTCTCTCCGTAAACGCGCGCAATCGCAACCCTAAGATGAAAGTTCCCGTCTTTGACCTTTTTATAGGGAAACAATAGATGTACATAGGCTTTTTTACATAATTATGTACAAGGAAAAAGGTGGTTTTCTCTTCACACGTTTTCTTCTTTTCTCACTTGGACAGACTTACGTTTTTCGTTTATCTACTACTCTGCTGATAAAACTCTTGCCGAGAAACCTGTACATGGGAAATTGAACGACGACTTTCAAATTGAAATAAATCTCACGCCGCAGTACATGGGCGGATACAGCCCAGTGTTTGGGGCCCAAGCACCCCAGGGGAAAAAAAACGAAAGTTAGGCCCAGTTCTGCAACACGACTTCCCGTTCCTTAACCTTTCCTTCGTTCCATCTGCCGAACTGAAGAAGACGGAACTATCAACACAATTACACAAAATCCATCTGCCGAACGGAAGAAAACGAAGAAAACGAACTATCAACACGATTACACAGAATCTAGTGGCTCAGAAGTCAGATCTGAAGAAGACGACGGTAAGAGATTTTGCTTCATGGTTGATAATTTGGGGATTAGGTTGGTAATTTGGGGATATTGTGGACAAAGGCAACTGCGATTGCTGGCATTAGGTTTGGCCATTTGGGGATATTGTATTTGACATATTGTGCCGGCTTGTTGTTGTTGGCATGAGGTTCATAATGATAATTTGGGGATATTGTGCATTTGTTTTTTAGGAAAGCAGATATAAATGTATTTGTGATATTGTGCCGCCATTAGGTTAGGTTTATACAAAATGTATATGCGTGGATTTGCAAAATTGTTGATGATTTATATGCATAGAATGCAGTTCTTATGAACAGTTTACTGTGGTCAGTTTTCCCCATCCGTGTATAATTTTTTCATAACACCATTCATTTTCGAAATTGGTCGCACAATTGGAAAGCTTATACATTGTAGATGAAAAGCCTCATGCTTTGGTCCGGTTTTCGGCGACCTCGTCGCCGGAAATTTCTAAAATCCTATTTAGGACTACTTAACCCAAAGGGATTTATAACCCTCCGTTAAACGGTGATAACGTCGTCGGAATATCACCAAAACTTGAACATATGCAATTCAATGTATAATCTTTCCAATGGTGCGATCAATTTCGAAAACGAATGGCTAATTGAAAAAATTGTCCACGCAAGGAAAAACTGACCACCGTAAAACTGACCATAGGAACGGTTCTGCTAAAAAAATATAATAGTTCATGGTATAGAATTTGGAAAATTACAAAGAAAGTGTCGTAGTTCATTGTTTCACGCCCACAAGTCTCCCAATTCCTATCCACCACCCAAAAAAATCAAAAGACGTGTAAAAAACAAGAACGTTGATTAATTAATGACCAATGCGATTTTTCCAACGAGGCGGCTTATAGGTCTACGTCTATCTATATAAACGGACGCCCTCCGCACGCTTCCCTTCTCATATACTAGATCTGTACCAGATTCCCTTCCTTCTACAACTCTCCTCTCTTCGATTTTACTCCCAAGGTAATTCCAGGGTTTCGCCTTTTCTTACTGTTTGTTTTGATCGTGATCTTTGCTTTTCGTTTGTGTAAGATTTGTCTTGAATTGTTTGGTCAGATGTTTTGCTTATCCGATGTGTAGATTTGTTCACTGATTTCTTCGTATATCATCAATTTGCCCCTTCTTTTCTATGTACATTTTTTCGATTTATGGATATCTTATGCGAATATAGATCCGATCTGTGCTTTTCGTTTGTGTAAGTTTTGGTGGTGAACGGTTTAGAATTTTCGAGTATCCGATCTGCATATTTTATTGTATGGTTTATTCGTTCATTATCATCCATACCATTCCTTGACGCCGCAGTTGTTATTGTGGTTTGGATCTGTTCTGTGGTTTATTCGTTCATTATCATCGATACAATTCGTTGACGCCGCAGTGGTTATTGTGGTTTGGATCTGTTTCAGAATTTGTAAAATAAAGCTCTTCTTTTTAATACGCGTTGTGCGATTTAGCAGTTCAGATCTGATGTTGATAGGGCATTTGAAGATCCGATATTTGTGTTTATCTGATCATCGGGAATTGGTCGATCTAGTACTCTAATTTGTTTATTAGATTGGATATATCGAGGAAGCTTGTTGCGATCATCTTGATTTATTAATGAATTTATATTTGAGTATGATTGTTTTCTGCTTTATCTGATAAGCATGTTTTGCCAACAAACAGATGCAGATCTTTGTGAAAACCCTGACTGGTAAAACCATTACCCTTGAGGTCGAAAGCTCAGACACCATCGATAATGTGAAGACCAAAATCCAGGACAAGGAGGGCATTCCTCCAGACCAGCAAAGATTGATTTTTGCTGGCAAACAACTCGAAGATGGACGCACTCTTGCCGATTATAACATTCAAAAAGAATCTACACTGCACTTGGTCCTTCGTCTCAGAGGTGGCATGCAAATCTTTGTCAAGACCCTTACTGGCAAGACAATCACACTTGAAGTTGAGAGCTCGGATACAATTGACAATGTCAAGGCCAAGATCCAGGACAAGGAGGGCATCCCTCCAGACCAGCAGAGGCTGATCTTTGCTGGCAAACAACTTGAGGACGGGCGCACCCTTGCCGATTACAACATTCAAAAGGAGTCTACACTCCATTTGGTCCTCCGCCTCAGAGGTGGCATGCAGATTTTTGTCAAGACCCTCACTGGCAAGACGATCACACTTGAAGTTGAGAGCTCGGATACCATTGACAACGTCAAAGCAAAGATTCAAGACAAGGAAGGGATCCCACCAGATCAACAGAGGCTCATTTTTGCTGGAAAGCAGTTGGAGGATGGGCGCACGTTGGCTGACTACAATATTCAGAAGGAATCCACTCTTCACTTGGTCCTACGTTTGAGGGGAGGGATGCAGATATTTGTCAAGACTCTGACGGGGAAAACCATTACATTGGAGGTGGAGAGCTCAGACACCATTGACAATGTTAAGGCTAAGATTCAGGATAAGGAGGGTATCCCGCCAGACCAGCAGAGGTTGATTTTCGCTGGCAAACAGCTGGAGGATGGAAGAACCCTTGCTGACTACAACATCCAGAAGGAGTCCACCCTACACCTTGTCCTTCGTCTTCGTGGTGGTTTCTAGATATATTTGGTTGCCTGTTGATGTTGCTTGGTTAGACAATATGTTCTGTTCTCGTTTGTTATGAACAATGCTTAGTTCCGTTTCATGTATGTTTAGCTTTTATATCGTTTGTTGCTACCTGGGTTCATGCAGATCTTGTCAGTTTGTTGATAATAAAGTACTATTTGGTGTTCATGTGTGAGTTTCTTTTGTTGATATACTTGCCTTTTCTCCTCATTTACATTTTTTTCTTTTGTTTCACTGGCCCTCCTGTGTTGTTTATAACTCCAATATTTGCTTGCTTTCATGGCTTATGTTGATCCCAAACACTGCTAAAGCACTGCTTTTATTGACGGTGGAATACAAAAAAACAGAGACACACGATGGTGTGTTTAGTTTATTGTTACTCAGTTACACTACACTACTGGCAAAGCTTCTCATCCAGCCATCTTATTCCGCCAGCGCCACCTCATGAGTCTTTAGACAAAAACAGCCCTGATGCGGCAGTGTCTTGGTGATCTCCATCCGCACCTCTCCGGAAGCTTCTCCGCCCTGTGCATCATCCCGCCCATCATCTCCTCCTCCGATCCGTACTGCTGCTGTGCCATTCTCATGGTCTCTTTTATGGCCATGCATCGGCAGTCTGGGCTCATGTTCCTCAGCTCCATGCAGCACTCTTCCAACCGCTCGCGGCGGGGATTGTCAACGGCGGATCTGAGGAAGGATGCGTCCCAGGATCTCCCCATTCTCATGTACTGCATGCACTGCCTCATGCTTCCCATCTGCTGCCGGCATTGCTGTTGTGGGTTGCCTTCCTCATCGGTGAAGGTCACCACCGTCGTCTGGGTGGTGGCAATGGCAGCGGCGACTAAGCCGGCGAAGAGGGCGGCAAGGATTGCTAGCTTGGCCATTTCGGGCTGTGGTTGATTCTCTGATTTGCTACGAGCTTTTTTGAGTGATGATTGATGATGAAGAGTGGAGCCGGAATTTATAGTGTTGAAAGTCAATTGCATGTAGAAAACGTGGAGATGGGCAAGTGAATGGGAGCTAACACGTAGTGAAGCAATTGCTGTTGCATGGTTATTGTTTATCTAAATTACACATCACTTAGGAAACAACAATTTTTTTTTTTGTGAGGATGTTTGGAAGGTTACCCTTCATTATGTGATAGTGTTCGAGAAAATGTTGTGTGTATCGTAGGTAGTCAGGGATCGCCCAACGCCTAAACGTCTGTCTAAACATCCATATAAGCGGAATAAACACGAATTCAGATAGAGTGTAGGTTAATTCTCCGGCGCTTAAATAGTCTAGAGCTGTGTGCTGTGGGCGGAAAGACTTGATCCTAATCAATATCTTATCATTTCTCATTTGAATAATATAGATAGTTAAACAGTTGATTGATTTCGGACTAGTTGGATTAGATTTTGATCTCAAGAAAAAGATATAATTTTGCTTAGTATTCATTTTGTAAACTGTGAACCCAACATCTAGATTCTGTATAATAGACATGATATATTGAGATTTTAAAAAATTATCCTACTATATATTATATTTACTTTTTAAATTTATGGAATTTGGGGGATAATTGGATTTTTTTAGTTAATCCTACATTCCTAAAATTTGATATAATATGACATACTAAATGTCGAATATCTTTTCCCATCCCACTATATCTCACATCCTACTAAGGCTGTGTTTAGCAAATTTGATTAATAAAGTGACAGGTGACTGATAAGGTGACTGGTGACTGATAAAGTGGTTGGTGACTGATGAGGTGACTAATAAGGTGGCCTGATGAGGTGACTGATAAGGTGGCCTGATAAGGTGACTGATTTAATTAGACTTGTTTCGCAAATTTACGTGATAAGGTGATTGATTTGCGTAAAATGAGATAAAAGACATTATTTTATATTGTTATTGTATTTTTTTAATAATATTCTATATCACAATTATTATTAAATAAAAAAAATATTTTTAGCTTTAATAATTCTAATTTATTGTTCAAATAAATAGTTATTATTTTAAATATTAATAATAAAGTTTAGAACAATGAAAATAATATATCCATGGTAGATACACGTAGGTATATAAAGTTAAGGGTAAAATTGGAATGAAAGACTTATAAGTCACCTTATTTTTAAATCAGGCTGAAAAAATGACTTTTCAAATCAGTCACCTTATAAGTCAGAAGGTGGACGTTCACGTAACAGACTTATTTTGTCAAATTGATTTATAAGGCAAAATTGACTAATAAGGTGACTTATAAGTCAACGCTAAACACAGCCTAAACCTACCCCTAAAGTTTTAGAATTTTGTTTTAATTTGGTAGCTATCATCGGAAGGGAAGGATACTCTTAAAGCAGTTTGATTTTTCGGTAATTTGAACATGCATGAAAAAAAATAGTAGATATTGGAGGATTATAGTTCTCTTTTTTTTATACAACGGAAGCATACAAGCCATACAAATTGAAAAAATACAGTTCATGGATCATGGTGGATCGAAAATGAGAGGAGCCAAGTTCCTGTCCAGTGAGGTAGCTTCCCTCAAGGAAATTATGGGAACAATAGATGAAGCAGCAGCCACGTTAGTTCCTGGTGAGGGCCATAATCCAAGGAAGACCCCCTGTAGTTCTTGGCATGGTCTTTCAAGAGATCTGAGTGCGCTAATGTCCAGGCAGATCGCCGGGGTGTTCCGAGTTGAGTCCTCAGGGGCTTGCCAGAATAGTTCAACTTTCCGTGAAGACAGAGAGAGCCCAGCTTTGGCTAACAGATCTGCATCTTGGTTCGAAGACCGGCTGATATATTGCAGAGTATACGGTTCACATGATGACAATAACTGCTTGATACTTCCAATCAGACTCTTGTTCGGTAAATCAGTAGACTTATCCTCAATTAGAGCAATGGAACTGGTGCTATCTGACTGTATCAGCAGGCTAGACATGTTTAAAGCACTGGCCAAAAACACACCATAATACAGAGCCCATAGTTCCGAAGACAATACCAAGTAGGAGCCAAGACGGAGGCTGAAGCCAAGCAACCAGATCCTGTCCTTGTCCCGTAGAGTGCCCCCACATGCCGCCAAACCAGATTTTTGGCAAACTGCCCCATCCACAGACAAACGGAAAGAAGGTATGGCAGTGGTTGTACCAGAACTGATACTATGATGTACAATCGGAAGTATGTTGCGGCGTCTTACCGTGTCATCGTGTAACACTTTCTTTGTCTCACGGAAATATGCATGTATGGAGCAAACCATACCTGCCGTGGGCACCAAAATTTCTTTGAATAAGGCCTCATTCTTGCCGTCCAAAGCTTCCAACATGTTGTTGCAAAGAAACCTCTCCAATCCTGAGAAAGATTGTGGCATGAAATATTGGTGATAATCCAATCCTGCAGTGAAGTAACCACAAAGAAGGTGTTTGGGAGTGGAATCCCAATGGATAACCAAACATCCCTGCTTCTCAAGCAATCCCGTAGGATATGTAGAATTGATTCATTTGCTGAACATAAGAGACAATCTGAATGGGGTGTGATGCCTCTTTGGTGTCTCAAAAGATTCGTCTATAAAGCCCCATGAAGTACCTGCCAGATAAAGAGTTTAATGTGCTCTCGGGTTGGGAGTGACCAGACGCTAGTCCAGGAGATAGACGGCGCATGGTCTTGAGGTATAATCACCCGGTCTAGTGCAGATGCAAAACTGAAAAGGCCATTTGGAGAGAAGGCCCAGGAGCGGATGTCCTGGCTAGCCTCCATGTGTGGTGGTGGCAATGCTAGGATCATGTCCACCATTGTCGGCGGCAGCCGTACTTCTAGTTCGCCAACGTTCCAGCCACCTGCAGTAAAGCAAAAGCTTGTGACCTTACGGTCCAGCTCAAGGTCAGATAAGGAAATTAAGGATGAGTTCATCATAGGCGAATCAAAAGGATACCAAATGTCTAACCAAAAGGATACCATTCGACCGTCACCGATTATCCACCTAGTGCTTTGCGATACATTTTGAAAATGCTTGCAGACTTGCTTCCATCAGTGTAAACCCTGAGCGGCGGATAGGCATTGATTGTTCGTTGCCCCATCTCGGAGGTACTTGGCTTGGAATACCTTAACCCAGAGTTTGTCCTGACAATTGAAGAATTCCCACGCTAGTTTCAACATAAAGGATTGATTGGTGTGTCTGGAACTCCGCAACCCTAGACCTCCCTTCGGCTTTGGACGGCAAAGCTTGCTACATGATATCATAGGCGTTTTGGGTTGCTCCGTCGAACTGTTCCACATGAAGTCATGGATGATCTTGTCCAATTCATCACAGGTTAATAAAGGAAGCGAAGCAGATTGCATAGGGTATAAGGGCAAAGCAGACAACACTGCTTAACTCAAGACTAGCCGGCCCACCATTGAGGTTCTCTTCGAGCGCCAAAGCTGCGTTTTTTGCCACATCTTGGAAGGAATAGAAGCATAAGTATCCTTGGAAATTCTTGTGTGAATAAGAGGTACTCCCAAATATTTTCCCAAGTCCTCAACCCTTCGGATCTCCAGAGTTTCTTCTATTTCCCTGGCCCTTGACAAAGAAATATTTGTAGTGATCCATAAGGTTGATTTATCGGGACTCACTGTTTGGCCCGATGCCAGAGAAAACCTTTCCAACACATCTCGGACAACCAGGGCCTGGATAGAGGCTTCAGCAAAAAGTAGGAGGTTGTCGACGAACATAAGGTGAGAGAGTTTAGATTTCTGATGACCAAAACAATGGGGTTTCCATCGGCCCTCAGCCACAACATCCTCAATCAAATGCCCCAATTTTTCCATGCAGAGAACGAAGAGATAAGGCAAAACGGGGTCCCCTTGCCGCACTCTCCTTTTGGGGTAGAAAACCGGACCACGTAATCCTTCCCATAGAACTTGGGATGAGCTTGTCAGTAAAGAAGACATGAGGAATTGAGACAGGTAAATAGGAACACCAGTGTCGCGCAGAGTATCAGCAATGAAAGACCACTCCATTTTGTCAAATGTTTTAGCTAGGTCTATTTTAATTGCCATGAAACCCCTGAGCCCTTTCTGCATGCGCATGGTGTGAAGGGCTTCTTGAGCCACAATGATATTATCCCCAATACTTCGTCCTTAGATGAAGCTAGACTGGTTCGGCGGTTTGCTATAACCTTCGAGACTAGCTTCATGCTGATGTTGATGAGACTTATTGGCCGAAAATTGTCAAAACTTTCCGGGTTACTGATTTTAGGTAATAAGAACAACATCTCTCTATTGGCCTCTGCTGGGATGTGACCCTGCAAGAAGATCTGATGGACGAAATGTAATAGGGACGTCGCAATTATATTCCAATTATGCCTGAAGAAACTTCCTGAAAAATCGTCGGGCCCGACAGCCTTGTCTGGATTCATATCCATCAAAGTCTTTCGGATTTTTGAATCATCAACCTGTCTAGCAAGCAGAGCCATATGCGCTATGGAAAGTGCCGAGAATCGGTTAGGTATGAGGGAAATGGATGAACCCACTTGCGTTGGATCGTCGTCTGCTTGATAAATATCACAAAAGTGCTTAATAACTTCCGATAGTGATATTGTATGATCGCTGCACCAGCATCCGTCTTGCAACTTAATTTGTTTCACTCGGTGACAGACTCATTTCTCCCAATGTCGGGTGTGGAAAAATTTTGTGTTACGATCCCCCTGAAGAATCCACTGCCCCCTTGAATTCTGTTTATGTAAAAGCTCCTCACGTGTGAGAATGCCTTCTAATTCACTTCGAAGGTCATATTCCATATTGCACAGATAAGTAGATGGATGCCTTGATGAGGAATTTTGGAGGCCGGCTAACTGATTCAGCAACCGTCTTTTCTGCATGAATACATTCCTAAAAAGATCGACCTTCCAAGTTTCAGATGATTCTTGTAGCAGCTCTAGGTTTTCTAACAAAGAAAGGTCTGAGAACCAATGATCTTCTAACCAAGAATTCCAGTCAGGATGCGATTCCCATGCTTGGTAATAGCGAAATGGTTGCTCTGGTCGTAGGGGATGAGAATCAGCCTTGACGCTAACACAAATCGAGGAGTGGTCTGACGACACCCGCGGTAGATGAGACGTTCCGCTATGGGGAAAAATATACAGAAAATCCTCATTTACCAAAGCCCAGTCAATTCTTTTGTGAATGCAACCCCTTCCCATGTGAAGCGAGCACCTGTAAAATTTAAAGGAGACAAATCAGCGTGGCGAATGAAGTTCTTAAAATGAGAGCATCCCGTTGTTTCTCTTCCCCCCGGTTTATCATCCTTAGACAATAATGCATTAAAATCTCCCAATGCCAACCAAGGTAAAGAAATATGGTCAGCAAGACGGGAGAGGTTGTGCCAAAGATTCCTCCTTATGCCGGATCTTTGGAATCCGTACACTGCAGTCATATTAAACGAGCAAGAATTATCGTAGGTAACAAGACAATGAACATTTTGCCAATTAAATTCCAAAATAGTAATCTTGACGATATCCTTTCATAAAATCCAAATTTCCCCCGAGAAACCTTGTGCTTTCACTCTAAACGAGTGATCGAACCCATTACCAATTTGCACAATGATTTTCTCGGCTGGGGAGCCACTAATCCGTGGCTCTAAAAGTATAAGAATACAAGGATGATATATTCTAATCAAGTTATGTAAAGATGCAAGTGTGGTAATATTCCCCACGCCCTGTATATTCCAGGCAATTGTTGTAAAATCCATTAAAAAAGTTGAAGAGGAAAGATCTCACTAGGTTGAGGGCTTATCGGGCATAGCCGAATCGGAGATTAAGGCTCTTCTTCCATGGACGGTTCTGCAGCCCGGTATGAGTCTGATGGAATCTCAGAAGCCAGGGTCATAACTTGTTCGCCATTTGTCTCGCCGGACGCAGGGTTCTCCATTCCGGTGAGCATGGATGGGGTCAATATGCTCTGCGGGCTCTCGAGAAGCAAAATCCGATGGGACAGGGTCCGGTGGAATAGAATTTGACGGAACGGAAATTGGTGGGACAATGTGAGCCCCAAAATTATCTCCTGCCGCCCTACATGAAAGCCTGGGAGTTCTCCAATTTTGGTAATGCACAAGGCCTTGATTGGAGGTTGAGTTGGGTTAAGACCGGCAGGATCCGAAAAAATGGGGTGAGGAACAGAGACAGCCACATGTTGGGGACTAATGGATGAACCAGGAAAATAGAGTTAGAATTGTTAACGAAAGAAACAATCCCTGAATTCCTATTAGCACTGGATGATACTGCTTTGGCCGAAGAAGCTGCTTTAGCCGATGAAGTCTTCTTTTTTGCCCACGAGTTGTCATTGTGCACCTTCCTTTTTCCCTTGTCAATGGGTGGAAGTGAGGCTTTCAACTCGATAGGTTTCTGTACAACTACCTGTCTCGGCCGAGTATCATACGAATGCAGAAACAACCCAATTTCTGCATTCACGGCCTGTGATTTCTAGTGAGAAGGAGGAGCGTTTGTTTATAGTGAGAAGGAGGAGCGTTTGTTTCTTATATAGTTGTCTTTTATCAATGAGTATTAGACAATGTTACCATCTAATAAACCAATATTTCAAAAAAAAAAGTAATAGGCAATGTTCTAGTGCCTAAGCGCTTGGGCAACCAAGTTCCATCGTTGCGTAGGGGTCGCCTATTCAGGCATTAAGTGACCATAGGAATGATCAATGATTTTTTTGTAACGGGCCATAAGTGATCAAAATTCATTGAGATTTTTTTGATTAACTATTATTTGGATGGTTGGAGGTAGGGATATAAACAAATCGACCTCGAATGAACAGATCATGTTCAAGCTATGTTTGTTAAGTTTAACGAATGAACCGAGCTTGTTTGTTAAGCTTAACGAACAAAGCTTCGTATTTGAGCTATGTTTGTTAAGGTTCACGAACTGTTCATGAATAGTTTGCAAACAAACTCGCAAATGAGATGGTTTGCATTCGTTGATGTTCGACTCATTTATGTGTTCGTTTACATGTTCGAGATCGGTCGTTCTGCATTAATGAGTAAAGAAAATAATGAAAGTAAGGACTGATTGATATTTTCACCATCATTTAACGATTCAGTCAAACAAAAACAATCATATTGATAGGTAAATAAATGTGTATGTACGAATACATTGCAATCACCTTAAACTGAATTCAAAGTAACCGCTCTGGATTGTTTGATATGGTATTAAGCATAATCAAAATCAATTTAAAATTTTAAGTCCCTAACGAGATTGTCTTATATCTCATCATATACAAAAATAAAATTATCATAACAAAAATAAAATGATCATATAAAAAATATTGTTTAACGTACCAAGATTAAACGAACAAATCCATGTTCGACCTCTGTTTGTTAAGTTTAACGAACGAACCGAGTTTGTTTGTTAAGGTTGATGAACAAACCAAGCTTGTTTGTTAAGCTTAACGAACAGAGTTTTGTGTTTGAGCTCTGTTCGTTAAGGTTTGCGAACCGAACAAATGATCTTTAAACGAGCCGAATTCGAGCTTGTTCACGAACGATTCTGTAGCCTGGTAAATAAAATAAATAATATAACTCATACCCAATTTTTTTTTAAATATATTAGAAGCCCGAAGCTGCCAAAAATAAAGACAAAGGAACAAAGTTCATAGTTTTGCCAGTCAAGGTGGATCAAAGAGGAAGGTTGAGAAATCTGGATTTTTTGAGGCTTCAATTCTCAATTCTACTTCTCGTTCAGCCAGTGTGTCCCAGTGTTGTAGGGAGACGTTGACTTGAAGCACAATTGCATCCTGATCATGTGGGTGGATCAAAGTTGTTTGTACTCCAGCATTTACTTCTGGACGTGGTATGATAAGGTGGGAGAGAGATTCTGGTTGAAGTGTCTCCCAGCCTAGGATGGCGTCCACAGGATAGCTGTTATCGAAACAGAGATCTTGATGTGCATATGAGCTCGGTTCTCTCAGCATTACTTGTAGGAAATGTGGTTGCATCGCAAGCGCGTGTTTTTCCAGCATGTCCGTAATGGAGTTATTGGCTCTTCGGACATGATGAAGTGTGTAAGGAGAACAAAGATCAAGGGCTCGCTTAGTGAGCTCACTAAGACTTCGATTCAGCAAGTTCTCACTTCTGTGCATAACCAGGTTGATGGCAGTGATACTGTCTGAATAGAAGTTAATATTCTGCTGTCCAATGCTATATGCGAGTGCCGCACCATAATAAATCGCCCAGAGTTAAGCTGTTCATCCCCAATTTTTTAGATTATTCTCTCAACAAGTATAAGGGATGTGCATCCAACCTAAAGCATAAATATGATCAAGTGCACTTAGGTCTGGGTTTGAACGAAATATGACCCTCAATTTTTTTGGGATAAGTGAGTAAATTTTATTGCTGGGTATTTATATATTTACAGTCTCCTTTTTTCTTTTCATTAGTGTGCTATACAATGTATACAATTTGTGCACTAGTCCACCAGCCCAATTTATTATTCGGCCACAGGATTATTAGCTTCTCTGCACTTGTGCAAATGCCGATCTCACATCTGGAATCTCTTGACGGAAAATCATTGCATTTCGCAGCTTCCACAGCTCCCACACCATCTCTTGCCAAATTAGCAGTCATAATTTCTTTACTGCTCGAGGGATAGCCGAATTTTGGCCTAGATTAACCAGCCCCTCCCAATTTGATGCCAAGGGCTGTGGCAGTTCAAGTCAGTCAAAACATAATTTCCAGGCACTGCATGCAATCGGGCAGGACAACAATAGGTGGTGTACTGTTTCGTGTTCTTCTAGGCATAAAGGTTGCTGAAGGTTTGCCGAACTGATTCCTCTTCTAATCAAATTTTCAGCCGTGGGGATACGCTTATGCCGGACTTTCCACGCAAAGTCAGAGACCTTTGCTGGTATATTCCTTTGCCATACTGTAGCCGCTAAGCAGTTTTCTAGAATTGCTCCTTCATCTTTCATAATATGGTCATACATGTTTGCCGTAGGATATTTTGATATATTTTCCAGTTTCCATTTCCAAGTGTCGTCGTTGGCTGAGGGAGTTGGAGCCTGATGTAAAAGGACCAACAAATTGTCGAGCTCCTGGATTTCTTCATTAGTACATTGATGGTTCCAAAGCAAATCCCAGTTCCAGGTATCCTCCAAGCGTCCCTTTTCCATAATCACAGCATGCTTATCAATAGCATTGAGGTAGAGATTAGGATACTGTTGTGCAAATGTTTTTTTCCCCAGCCGTATGTCTAACCAAAATCGTGTAAATGCACCGTTTTCCATTGAATAAACTATGTTTTCTTTGAACGAATCACATGTTATTACATTTTTGCAAATGTCTCTCCACCATATTGAAGAGTGGGGCTTTACTGTTTTGCTTGCTGATAGTAGTGGACCATACAAAGAATGTATGACTTGCTTCCAAAGTCCTGAATCCTCATTAATCAGGAAAAATCCCCATTTTCCGAGTAAAGACAAGTTGAAATGCATTAGGAATTTAACACTTAGTCCTTTAGATTTGGTCAGACATACTACTTTCCAAACTATCCATTTAATTTTCCGAGAGCCTGAAGCTTTTTCTCCTCCTAAGAACTTTGATAGAATCCTTGTCATCTGCTTTAGAATCCCCATAGGAGCTTTGTAAACATAGAAGTACTACAATGGAATAGATGATAGAACAAATTTGATCAATGTTATCCTTCCATCAAAGGAGATATACTATATATCCCATGCCATTAGCCTCTTTTTTAAAATGTTCAGAATTGTGGTCCATGTCAGATTTAACGTCGGATTAGCCCCAACTTGCACTCATAAGCACACAAAAGGTATGTTGTCCACCTTGCATCTCAATATGTCCTCTGCACAGCATGAATATTCTCTTCCAAATTTAAAGAGAATAATTTGCTCTTCTTATAGTTCACTTTCAATCCAAATATCAGCTTAAAAACCTTTGGTATCCTCTTTATTGCCATAATATCCTCCACTGAGCCATCTCAGAATAGGATTGTATGATCATCAAACGGTTGATTAGTGATCCTAATATGTTCATCACCAATTCTGTATCCTTTTAAGCTGCCACATTCAGTTACTCATGTGATAAGGAGGTACAAACCATTAGCTGCAATTACAAACAGAGCCCGTTTACTGCATGAGATTCGGGTTGATTACGATAGTTATAGCCCTCCGTAACTACCGTAATCAAACTTCGGAAACTTTTTACTGAGATGCTGATTTTGAGCGTTATTTTTGGTCAAATGTCTCGAATCCCCATTTTTTTTCCTCTTTTTGATTGGAAGCGATATCTTCATCCCCGAAAATTGGTGTGATTACGAGAGTTACCAATTTGCTTGATGTGGTAATGACCAAAACACCCTCTTCCACTGAACCGACGCATAAAATCGAACAAAAACATCTCTCCCTCTAACAAAACGTCTCCTCGTTTATATCTCTAGACTCGACGAAAAAATCGAATGCCATTGAAGAACCTTAGTTTTCTTCCGTGAAAATCCGATGCAATTCCAACCTTTTCATCAACATTTGAAGGCTCGTTTAAGGTAAATCACACACGTTTACACACTTTGAGTTCCGTTTTCTTGAAATTTTCAACAAAAACATTAACAGATCCCAAACAGATGGTCCAAGAAGGAATGCGAAGCCAAGGAGGGCTCAAACCCGAATTCCTTGTTTTATGTGCTGAAAAGATAGCTTGGAAGGTGAGAGGCAGCACAATTTGGGCTGTGCCACACGTGAAATCTAAACTTCACGTGTGGAAGAAGACATATGATCATCTCTCAGACTTCATGGGCATGAGCAGGGTGTCAGTGGACCCGACTACTCATCAGGTGGTGGTGGAGGATGAATCAACTTGGGATGGCATTATCAGGGTAAGATCATATGATTTTGTAATGTTTCTTATTGACTATTGCTTCTGACATTTTGTTTACAGTTTAATTATGCTTCTAACATTTGGTATTCTATTGTATTTGTAGACAAATCCTAACTTCAAGTTACTTGGGGAAAACCATTTCCCCTATATGAAGATTGGTATGAAATATTTTGTAAGAATGGGGCGATAGGTGGGTATGCAATAGACTCGGGTGACATTGGTGAGACCGAAGGCTCAAAATCTGAAGATGAGGATGATGAGATGAGAGGTAGCGAGGACGGTGTGGAAGCAGTTCCTTGAGCAAGGAGGAACAAAGGAAAATGTCCAATTCCCACAGAAGATGAAAAGACACGGTGCTACTCCGAGATCAGGACTTTTGTCCATAAACTTCATACTCCTGTTGATCCACCGTTGGATGTTGCAAGCAGTTAATAGAGGAACTGAGGCCATACACCCAATTTAACATATGGACTCGGACTGCTATCATATCACACCTTCTTAACAACGTTTCTGCCCATCAAACGTGGATGATTCTCAAGGATGATGTCCCTGGAGAGCGGCTAAACTATCTCGTCGACAAAATCAATCATGGAACGAAGGCTAAACCTCACAAGGGAAAGTGATATTTGGAAATTCAGGCTTTTGAACTTGTATGCTGTTGTGGTTATTAACTTTTATTGTGTTTGGAACTTTGGATTTGAACTGGTGGTTTGGGAATGTTGTTCGTACTCTATTTTTTCCTGTGTTTTAGTATAATCTGGTTTTAAATAGTTTGTACAGAAGTCATTTTTATGTTTACTTTGGTTGATAGGGATTAGATGCTGATATGGATTCAATATCAAACGAGGGGTATTTTTGTCTTTTCACCGTTATTTAACTGTTCAATCAATCCAAATCCATCTCAAAGTAAACACACGAAACTATAACTAACTCTATCAAAATCAACTTCGAAAATCTATTTACTGCATTTGATAATGATATCGCTAACGATCCAAATCAATATCAAACTCGGAACTATAAATCTGCAGTAAACAGACCCTAAGAGATAGAGAGTCTCCTTGTTATCTGCTCATTTTAGGGTCCGTTTACTGTATGTGTTTTGGTTTGATTACGGTAGTTATCGCCTTTCGTAACTACCGTAATCAAACTGGAAAGTTGTTTACTATCAGTTTGATTTCGAGCGTTATTTTTGGTCAAACGTCCCAAATTCCCCATTTTCCGGCCGATTTTGATTTCGAGCGCTAAACCTATCCCTCAAAAATGGTTTGATTTGGATCGTTGCGAAATTGCGAGATGTGTAAATGAAAGAAACACCCTCGACCTAAAAGATTTGTGCAAACATGACAAGTTGTTTACTACATTTGATTTTTATATTGGTAATACTCCAAATCAAAATCAAAATGGAAAACTTAAATCTACTTTAAACGGGGCCTAAAATAATACGCCATAAAACCCAAATGCCACCCAAAAAAACTTGTGCTTCAACCTTGAAAGACGACTCGAAGCCACGTCCTATTTTCCGAATAACCCTTTCGTGTCGGGACCACTAACTCATGGTTCCAATAGTATGAGCGTACTAGGCATGGATGAAGTAATTAAGTTATCAAAAGCAGCCATTGTGGAATGTTACTCACTCCTTGTAAATTCCAAACAAGTAGTTTTAGATCCATAAAAACAGTATGTGTGATGTGAATCCCAAGGAGTGTGCAAGCATACACAATCAAGTTATAATACAATGCATGAGAAAGGGTCTTTCCACATATAGTAGGCAACAAACTTGTTTTAGTTCACTAAGTCATTAGATGAAAGCAGAACATAGGTTTGATAGTTTGAACTCTAACACTATTAATCAAGACTAAACTAACTGATCTTAAACCTAAAGTGTCACTCCAAAGGTCCAAAATGCAGCTCAGAACACAGATCTAGTGATCACAGAGATAAAATAACTCAGAGCACAGTATGTTACCCTCCTAAGATGCAATGCACAGAATCAGTTATCACTATGCTTGACTTCTGACTATTTTTACCACAGAACCCATATCAAACCTGCTCCCTATCAAGTTACAGGATGGTCTACCCAAGAATGGGCAGGGGTTTTGCCTTATGAGCCTTACCCTACACACCTTGGTGAACAAGCTTGGGCTATAACCCCCAAACTAGAGATCTGCTGGACTGTTCTTATTGTGGTACACAAACTAGGGATGTTCTACCTCAAGGGCTTGTCATGTGTGTGTTTGGGGTGCAGTACATTGATTCCCCTAACGGCACACTCAAATGTAAGGCCTAGGTAAACACTCAAATGTAAGGCCTAGGGGTGTTCTACCTCAAGGGCTTGTCATGTGAGTAATCTACTTTTGCACAAGCAAACACTCATGTGAATCACCAAACAAATATTAATAGAACCACATTCAAAGCATAGATTAAACTGCAACTACTGTTTACATTATAGGAGGGCTCAACTGAGCCCCAAGTTCAGCAAATTAGCTCATGCTTAAGGCATGAGCTAGATAAACTATAAAGAAACGAGACATAGATCCATTTGATCAAAGGGAACAAAATGATCCAGCAAAATAACGGGTTCTGATCCTCTGTAAAGATACAAAAAATATAAGTATTTATCTCGATTATCATAGTTCAAAATTTAAGATTTTGTATAAGTTTCATAAATTTCTATATCTATTAGTGGGCCAACAATAATCTATCCATTATCTTTGGGCCAATCTGTCACTTAATTTAGTTCATAAAATAGTTAGAATTAAAGCCCTGTTTTGCGCAGGGTTCTAAAAATTATAATTAGATTATAAGAATTTTTTTTAAAAAAATGAGTGTTTTGCGCGGTAAAA
>JAOYMZ010003020.1:0-24226 GCA_025802335.1 Pinguicula primuliflora | reverse complement strand
CACCCCACCCATAAGGTCAAGGGGCATATTTTACACCCGAGACAATATTCCTCTTTTTTTTTTTATTGTAAGTATTGTATACCTAAGGGACATGGGACAGACTAGGTATTTGTAGCTATTTCTATTATAGAGATTCTTAGGTATTTCTATTATAGGTATTCCTCTTATAAGTATTTTATGATTTACTCCATTACCCCTCCGGGGACAAAAATTAAAAAGGT
The DNA here is from genome assembly GCA_025802335.1 of Pinguicula primuliflora. Classification (NCBI taxonomy): domain Eukaryota; kingdom Viridiplantae; phylum Streptophyta; class Magnoliopsida; order Lamiales; family Lentibulariaceae; genus Pinguicula; species Pinguicula primuliflora. The sequence continues at coordinate 24,005 of JAOYMZ010003020.1, read as the reverse complement.
ATATTCTCTTACCTGACTCTAGATAAATAATTGATCTACAGTCTGAGAATAAATAATAAAAGATAATGATTTTCACCACAAATGTTATACCAAAAGATATATTTGGCACAAGAAATACAAGAATCAAACATGTCAGAACATAATTGGATGACGATAAAGTGTGTGCCACACCATGAGTGAATGGTATGTTGTCATGCGTGTGTCTTGTGCTTCTTGCAGGCCTATATTTTGGTATAGCATTTCTGGATTTCCAGTCTAAAAGTAAATAGTGATAGACAAAGATATTACTCCTCACTTATACCTACCTAAAAAAAAATTACTCCCCACTTATAAAGAGGAGGCAGGTTAGTTTATTAGTCTGTTTAAAAAGTACTAAGTAATGGGAATTGAACCCATATGATTTGAAATCTTGGTTTCTTAAGAACCGCCTGTCTACCAATTCCAGCATAATTGCCCTTATTTCCTTTTTCATACTATCATTCCTTCACACCTATCCCTTTCCCTTTTAACTTTTTCTAAAATTAGTCCTGATAGGGAAAAAAAATTAAAGTAAATAGTCCCTTTCTAAATTAGTCCAATAAATAAAAGTCAGGCCTAATGGGAGAGGAGTATAAATGGCTACTATCCTCTCTGGCTGTGTTTGGTATCCAGGATTGACAGAGTTTATTGTGGGATATCTGGGTTATCCCTGTGAACACCTCGTTTGGTGTCCGTTTTTTTAAAATGGCCTACCCGGGGTTTACGATCCGGGCAGGGTCAATTGAGGGACTACTCACTAAAATTTATCCATCCTTGAAGCAGGGTTTAGGATTCCCTCAATTACCCGAAGACGCGAAATTACTGTCTATACCCCCACTACACAATTTCTTCCTCCATCGACCAGCATTTCTGCATTTCATTACATTTCAAAATATCGTCTTCGTCCGCATTGGTAGGGTTCATACGCGTCATTTCTGCAACGCAGAAGAAGTCTTCATCCTGGTTGGTAGGTAAGTCATTTTCTTACTTTGTCAATTTCGAATTTCAGCATTTCTAGGGTTCGTTCAGTGGGGGATACATGGAGTGTGGTTTCAGTTGGAGTTTATGAGCAGTATTCGTTTGTTCCGAGGCTTGTAGCTTCCATCTCCTGGTTTTTCTGTAGATTTCTGTTCAGTGTAGAAATCTACAGAAAAATGCTATCTAACATTGAATGAATATCTCTACTTGGATTTTGGCTGAGCAATGAACTATCTTGCCACAATTTATTTTGTTCTCTCCTTCACTTAGTCTTCGAATATGATCATGATATATATGCTATTATTTGTTAAAGTGATCTGATATAGTGTAACAACAAATATTCGCTCTCTGCACTTCCTGGGTTGAATAATTTGTTGATATAACATCAAAGTTTGAACCTTTTTGCCAGTCGAAATAGAAAAGCTGCTTGTAGAGGTATTGACTTATCTTTTCAGCAATTGAATTATCTGTGCTGGGATTTGTGTATACTGGTATCTCTAATATATAAGCATTTAGTTAGCATCTGATGTTAGAGTATAAATCTATAATGTACAATTGATTATCTGTGATATCACAGTTTTGCCATCAATTGGCATCAGATCCCTTTTCCGCTACAGAAACAGAAAGCAGAAGCAGCATATCAGTAGGAGAGAAGGTATAGTTGTAAATGAGATCATTGGCAGAGTATATTTCATTTTGCCTAATAGTATCTGAATGTGTAATGTAATTAATACCCCTCATGAAGGATTGATTTCTATGCCTATTCTGACTATTGTTTTAGGTTAGATTTGGATGGACAACGACTTTAATCCTGCTGAGATGATTTCGAAAAACTACAATGATGATGAATTACCAAGTTCAAAATCAACGTCAATTCTTAGGAAGCCATTCAAGAAGCCCGCTGCGAAGAAGAAGGCCAAGGAAAATGTGGAAACTGATACCGAAAAGAAATTATACATGAACCCTACCAAAGAAAGGGTTCTCCTATCAACGATGTTAAAGTTCAACAAGGCTGGGTGGAAGTCAGGTCAAGGGTGGAGGCCAGGTGCTTATGAAAAATGTGCAGCACAGATCAGGAGCCAAGTCTCCGGGAGCAGGGTCCCAATGTCGACAACAAATTACACTCATGGGCCAAAATTTACAGGCTGATTTCAGAGTTTGCAAAGAGAAGTGGGGTGGCGATTGACCAGAGCACCCATAGCATTGTCGTGGACTCTGAGGACATATTGAAAGAGTCGCAGGAGGTATTTCTTCTGTCTTTTAGTCCATGTAATCAGTCTTTTAATCATTTTTTGCTGACTTTTTTTTAGTTTATTGTAAACATTCCAATAGCAAGTTCTTGACGCTGCGGAGAAAGTTTTTCCCCTACTATGAACAATGGGATGAGTTGTTTGGTCAGTTTAGGGCTACTGGCTCAGGTGCAAGGGATCACGGGACTGCTGAAGCACAATAGAGCTGCCCGGAGAATTGGAAGGAGATTAATGATGAGTACGTGGAGGAGGAGGAGCAAGAGACTTCTGAAGGGGATTTGAAGGGACAAATCCACAACTGCCGCACAACATGGTACTACTCGTAGAGTTAGGCCTCCTAAGAAGAAGGCCAAGGTAGAGGTGACCTCGGAGCTAGAGTTGGGGGCATCTAAAGCTTTAGCTTCGGTCGAGGTAGTATGTAAGGAACTACTAGCTACGAAGAAGAATGTTGTGGAGGAGGGTGGAGTGGACACGAAGACAGATACATTGGTGAAGCAGGTAGAACTTATTGAAGAGCTGACATTCATCCAACAACTTCGTGTCGTTGAGAATCTCTTGAAGAATGACGAGAAGTTTAGGATTTGGCAGATTTTGGATGATGACCGTCGCCGTAAATTTGCTTTAGGGATCATAGCTGGATAGTGCAATTGAGTTTACTGATTGTGTTGAACTGTTGCTACTTATTTTGGTTGTGGTGAACTGTTGCTTTACCTTATTTTGATTGTGGTGAACTGGATTTGAATTCCTGGACGCATATTATTTGAAGATTTATGGATTTGAAAATTTTGCGGGTAGTTTGTTGCGATTATATTGTTACTAGTTTTGCTTTGTTGTGACTTTGATGATTGTAGGTTGTATTGTTTCGCACTTACTCGTGTTCTGCATGTTACTCACGCTTTTATAAAATGTTAATAAGGTAAGGACAAAATGGTAAAAGTTATAAATTCTGTCCTAAACCCTTGTGTAATCCCTGTGATACCGAACGGGCAGTTAAAGTTGTCCCTCTTAAAACGCAGTTGTTACCAAACAGGATTACTGAAGGATTCCCTTAGTTATCCTACAGTTTCCCAGAACCAGGTTTATTTTTTCCTGGACACCAAACCCAGCCTACAAGTCTTATTCATACATGAGAGACATTTGAGGCCGCAGAGAGAGTGTTTCGAGGCAATTTATCCATTCTACGTAAAGATGGCAGAAATAACTAAGCAGTCCCCTTGCAGCTAGTGCATCTCTCTGAATACTTAGAGGGTCGTGTTGTAACTTCACATGGACATTGCCCTAGTAGTCTTGGATGAGTTTTATTCAGACACAACACACTTTTGGAGCAGCTGTCCCAGGCGATTTGGTGATACAAGCACAGAAGTTCATCGTGGAGCCACAACGGAGGAAGTCTTCTTGTTGCTGAATTCAACGAACTCCATGGAATTGATTGTTGCTTCCTTTGCATGTGTAGTAGCTCATGCTTCAAGCATGAGCTAAACTCTGTAGACTCAAGGCTTGATTGAGTCGAAACTATGATGTTGTGAACCTTATGTTTATGTATTGAATGTCATTATTTCTTTCTTGGATGGTTGTGCGTTGTTTTGCATATGTTTATATTTTTTGGCCGAATGATATGAGCTTAACTAGGTTATTTGCACTTGTTGATGAATTACTTGTGTAGATTTGATACTAGGCACCTCAACAGCACCATCCTTAGGAGATGAACCCTAACTTGTGGTGTCATATCTAAAGAACCGTTCATATTGTGATTTTTCCTTCACTAACATACTTGAGGTGAGGCTGGGAGGCAGAATTCCCTTTATGGTAGGTAGATTAATTAGTAAACCTCGGAAGATAGCTAGTTATACATGAGTTTTATGATCTTGGATGAGTAGAAGTGGTGATTATTTGATGCATAAGTTCAGTTTATTACAAAGTAGTTAGGCAAGATACCTAAGTCTTGAATTATTTCTCCATATTGTGATTTTCACCTAATTCTGTTGCAAGTTTGGATTTGTTGTCTCATAACAATTGATCTACATTCGTCTAGCTTTCCAATGCATTTTGTTTTATCTCATTCTGTTTAGTAGTTTTGAAACTGATGGGGATGATTGATCAAGATCGAATGAAGCAGATAATAAAAGAACACACAAGATATAACATGGTTCGGTCTTGAAGCCTACGCCCACTACGAGAAGAGGAATCAATCCACTACGAACGAATATGTTGGAATACAAGGGAGACACGGAGAAAATCTCTCAGCTCTCAGGTATAGAGTCACAACTCAAGTCCAAAACCTTTCTATCAAGTACTCTTCCCTCTTAACCATAATGGTCTAAGGGGTCACATATTTATAAGCAGGAAACCTAATACAATTAGATTTCTATCAATACTATTAATTCTAGTCACATTAGAATTTTAACTAACACAAAATCCTAACAATCACCCCCTTGACTTGAATCCTCTCTCATTATAGAAGCGTGATCTCCTTCTCCTTCTCCAAGCACCCCCTTGTGGTGCAACTCAATGATGGGTCTCAATCAAAGACAAGGCTCGCTTGAACTTGCCAACATAAGATGACTTTATCGTCTCACCAGTAGGGCCAACAGGCTTCACAACAACAGAAGTATTCATATTTTTCTCAACCACTGAACAGAAACTCACTTTCTTGTTTTTACTCAAAATACAAGCAACAGTCTTTACATTGGACGAACTTTTCTCACCAAGAGAAGATCTCTTCACCATCCATCTTTTCACACATTTACTTTTTAGCCAGAGTTATACGTCAATCTTGGAGCAACAACTGATTTCTTCATGGTAGACCCCTTCAACACATACTTGGATCATATTTTGCAATCTCAACTTTCAACGCCATAGTAAAATAAACCTAAACAACTTTCTCTCAAGAAAGTCAACAAATCTTAAAACCCTTTTTCTTTTAGTTTTTCCTCGAAAAAATGCTATGCACCTGAAAAATACTATTCACTCGGCGAAATCACTGTTCATCATCCAAAAAATGTCATGTCAACGAATAGAATTGTTTTTTCCTTCCCAGGACAGGACTCGTCGGAACAACTATTTTCTCAAAATCACGATGAATTCGATCAGAAACTTTACTGTCCAAATCGGACCATTTCAACCAACAATTGAATAATGGCACCTACTGGGCTTTGTTCTCCACTGAATGAGCTTCGCGTTGGTATCTCAAATTTCAGAATCCAACTTCAGAATCAACGGGAATTGGCCGAATAAGTTTCAATAATTTGTCTTCTATTTCCTTTCCTAAAACTTCAACTGCGATTTACAATAGTCTCCGGACACAATCTAGCATCAGCACCTCAGAACTTTTTGTCCACCTTTGGATGAGCTTCAAGCCGGTATCCTTGAATTTCAAATCGATGATGGTCAACATGGTTGTCAATGGTCAACGACGGCGGTCAACAGGAATCTAGGATTTTGCAGATTTTTTTTCTTTAAATCTGTGAGCCGCTTCAATCATGAACCTCAGCTCTGATACCACTTGATGGGGATGACTGATCAAGATCGAATGAAGCAAACAATAAAAGAGCACACAAGATTTAACGTGGTTTGGCCTTGAAGCCTATGTCCACCAGGAGAAAAGGAATCAATCCACTACGAATAAATATGTCGGAATACAAGGGAGGCACATAGAAAAGCTCTCAGCTCTCAGGAATAGAGTCACAACTCAAGTCTCTACCTTTCTCTCACTACCCTTCCCTCTTAACCCTAATGGTCTAAAGGGTCACATATATATAAGCAGAAAACCTAATATAATTAGAATTCTATGAGGGCTACAATTCAAGTTAAATTAGAATTTTAACTAACATAAATTGCAACCCCTTGAATGTTCGGTTACCTTAAGATTAGTTGTGAATTTGATGATTATGTTATAGGCTTTACTCCTTGTGGAAGAATGACTTTTACTCTCCAATAAAGTATTACTTGAGATAGTGTACACTTGTACTTTGTATGCATCATTATACGTAAATGTCGCACCTGTCCTACGGCTGCCCTCCGGCTCAGTGCCACACACACCATCCTCTGAGGCTAAAGGTTGGAATCTGGAGTAGGTTGCAGGAGTAGCTTTAGGCTGATATTTGTTGGCTGGCGGCCTGTTGTTTTCACCCATCTGTCAGGAGCCATAGTTATTAGTACTAATCCCCCACCTCTGTCGTTCCACCACTAACCACTCCCCTGGCTAAGCAAGCTTAGAGGCACCCTTGTTACGAGAATCACTGTGGCCATCCTGACCGGCCGTGCTGTCAGATCCAACTCCGGGTCCTTGCTTGATCAACTCAGGGCCTGTTGGATTCGCCTTGAAGTGGCCTGGATTACCTCCTGGATGTTCATGATCAGTTGCAACAGAATCCTTCCTCTTAGCACAATGCTCTCTCACGTGATCTTAGCTACCACATACAAAGCAAACGTTATGCAAATCTTCATATTGAATTTTATAAGGCTTGCCATCAACTAAGAGTGCAGGGATCAGTGGTTGGCTCAGGTCTACACGGATGGCGAGCCTGGCAAACCAGTCCCTTTCCGCTGCTATAGTGTGTTTAGCTGCTTTAATAAAGGTTCCAAGGGGCTTCACAATGACCTTTTGCAGATCTAACTGAAAGAAGTCGAGGGGAAGACTAGGAATGTGGATCCACATCGCAACAGATGCTAAATGGCATGCCTTAGTGTCGAAGTTCCTTTCCTAGGGTAGAATGGTGAGCACATGACCCATCAACGAATACAGTCCCCCATTGAGAATCTTGGTAAAATCCTCCTCACCGTCAAACTTCAAGATTGTGAACTCGTCAGCCAAATCCATGATATGCGTGTTACCGCAGGGGCTCCACATAGCCATGAGCTTCTAGTATAGCGTTCGATAATTGAATCCACGGTCGAACGACTTCAACACCAGGCTGAAATTGAGATTGTCACTGATTTTTTGGTGGACAGTTGCTGAGAAGGTAATGGACGAAACACGGTTGATCATTTCATGTAGTACATCCCCCTCTTCTAGGTTAATAGTTTTGGCATGGAGGTTTTGGAAGAAGGCCTGAGGATTTGCTTCCTTAAGACCTTGTAAAAATTTCTCCTTCAAAGATAATGGTCTGTGTTGCTCGAGACCGTTGGACTGATAGGAGGAGCTATTGTTACTGTGTTCCTCGGATGGAGCTTTATCAAAATTAGGAGGGTCAGATTCTGCCCTCACAGTAGCGCCGCTCCCGCTATCTACTTCCATCCGAACCAGATTGGAAGAGAATAGGGACCAAAGCGAGTCTAGGCACCCTTAGCGCCAGTTAAAATAACCGTTAACGGCAAGCCTTTCCCGTAATAATTGCCGCAATCGACGACACAGATGGACACTATCGGCAAAGAGAGGAAATGTACTAAGGGGGTGTTTGCGAGTTCTTGTGCGTATGTAAAAGTAGCTTCTCAGAAGGTCTTCTGGAAAAAGGAACTTCCATTGAAAAGCTGAAAAGTGTTTGCAAAATATGCTTATCTACAATAAAAGTCAAAATACAGTGTTTGTATATTATTAATTTGAAAGTTACTTTTGTAACATAAATTTAACAAATGACAAAAATATACGTTAGTTTGTAAATATTGAATTGTTTACAAGTTTAAAAATGTCTTAAATTTAATATTTTAAATATTTACAAAAATGTCACCGCCAAAAGCTCTACAAAAGCAATCCCAGAGATGCTTCTGACTTTTAGTTTTTTTGACTTCTCCACTGCAAAAGCCACAAGTCAAAAGACAAAAGCAAAAAAACGCAAACACTAAAAATTGACTTTTCTACCTCCAAAAGTCAAAAACTCATTTTCTGTGGAACTTGCAAGCACCCACTTAGAAGATAAAAAGAGGTTTTTACTACGCTTGATCAAATGAAAAGTCTCTCGATAATTTAATTATTTAAATGGTTTAATTATTTTATTTATATTATTCAAATGTAAATTTTCAAATTATAAATTTGGGTCATTTATCCCATTAATCCATATTAATAACCCCATCCGCATTTCGATGTCGAGGCGCAAAAAAAACATGACTGGAGAAGCGGAAGGAGCGAACGAAGATCCGATTGCAGCGGCAAAAGAGATACGCCGTCGGCTGGGGTCCCGTGCGGAGACACTTCGCACGACGCAGCTAGACCTCATTGCTTCCCTACAAACCCTGGTTCCGGACATCGTTTCGTCGCTGGACCTCTCTCTCAAAGCAATCTCAAACTACAATGGCAAACCCTATACTCCACTCGAACAAATTCTGCCATCAAAACCAATTTCGGGCGAGGCCAACATCCGAAAATCGCGATTGGAGAGTGGAGAGAATGAGAGGGCTTTGACGGAGGAGAGTGGTGGCCCACTGTCGGTTCTTAGGTCTATGGTGGCCGTGTGCTTGTTAGAGAGGGTACCGTTCAGTGCTATTGACTCAGCAGCGGTTTTGCGGAAGCTGGAGAATGATTCATCAGCTACAGCATCCGAGAGGGCAGCTCTCAGAGAGTTGGGTGGGGAGTCGGGGACGGTTATTGCTGTTGAAATGGCATTGAGGTCGATGGCGGAGGATAATGGAGGGGTAGAATTGGAGGAATTCGTGATAAGCGGTAAGTCAAGAGTGATGGTTAGGAATATTGATAGGACCAGACTTTTGAAAGAATTGCCTGAGAGTAAGCAGTTAAGTGAAGTAGTGAGTTTGAATGATGGCAATCGGATTGGTGAAGTGGGTAAGAGTGGGGAGGGTGTTATTGGTGGATTTGGTTTTGGTGTTGGAAGAGGGATGCAAGAAATGTGGAATGGTGGGATGATGATGATGGGATCAAGAGGGGCAATAGGGCCGAAAGGGATGGGGATGATTGGGGTTCCCAGGGGTGTAGGTGTGCCTCCTCCAATGCAGAGGCTGCCTGCTATGGACTCCAGTATGCTACAAAGCGGGGGAGGAAATGGGCTTGCAGTAAAGCCCAGGACGGAGGAAGAAGACATGAAGGATCTCGAATTTTTATTAAATAAAAAGAGTTTTAGGGAAATGCAGAAGTCAAAAACAGGAGAGGAACTCTTAGACCTCATCCACAGACCTACTGCTAAAGAAACTGCAGTGGCTGCTAAAGTATTTTTCTCTTGTTTAAAGATTCTGTCCATGATATTAAACTGCTGTTATGGTTGTTTTGCCAACGTTACTTGTAGATTTGAACTGGTTATCTATGCAATATTAACTGCTGACTTCTTGGAAGGTTATCCACATGATGTACTTGCTTTCTCCATGGACCGATATGGAACTTTGGATCTCTCTCTTGTTTCCTATTGATCACTGGATATATTTCCTGTGTTAAGCCTGAATTTGGACTATTAAATTACGCGATGCCATTGCCGCTATGATGTTCATTAGGCTATCTGTCCTGCAGTTTTTTTCTCTATTTAACATATTATTATGATTCTAAGATTCTGATGCTTGCTGCTTACTTTAATTTAGTTCAAAAGTAAAGGTGGCTCGCAAGTGAAAGAATATTGCTCATCTTTAACAAAAGAAGATTGTCGACGGCAGTCTGGTTCCTTCATTGCTTGTGATAAGGTCAGTGCAGGGTCTAATCCCGATGTCTTTTATTGGTCTAATGGCCTGAAGAGTTGCTTGTGAGCAAAATAGGTGAGGTTTAAATACGATGGTTCTTGCCCCTGCAAAATTCAAAGTTATTACGGATGCTCTCTATTCAGCTACAAATCGCATTCTATTTCTTTTGGTAAAATGTCTTTAACTAATCAGCTTTCCACTATAGGTTCACTTTCGGCGCATAATTGCTGCACATACTGATATGAACTTAGGGGATTGCTCCTTTCTTGACACCTGCCGTCATATGAAGGTAAGTTCATTATAGTAATCCATCTCATTAATATGATTGATTATATTTTTGGTTTAACTAAAAGTACTATTACATTTCTTAATGATAGACATGCAAGTATGTCCATTATGAACTGGACCCAACTCCTGATTTATCACCTATGATGATGGGAAAAACTGCTTTGATGCCACCCAAACCACTGAAGCCTCAAAGTGCTCATTACTGCTCAGAAGTTGAGCTTGGAGAACCTCAGTGGATTAACTGTGACATCCGCTCATTTAGGATGGATATTTTAGGTCAATTTGGAGTCATAATGGCCGATCCACCCTGGGATATTCATATGGAATTGCCTTATGGAACTATGGCTGATGAAGAGATGCGCACACTTAATGTTCCTGCGCTGCAGACTGATGGCCTTATATTTCTTTGGGTTACAGGACGTGCAATGGAACTCGGGCGTGAATGGTGTGCCTCTTGCCATTTTTTATATGAAAAATATTCTTGCTTTTCTTGAAACCTAGGCAACTGGTGTGCTGGGGGACCATTTTCTTTTTATGGTTGACGGTTCCTTGACCTTATCAGGTGAGCGACTAGACTACCGGATGATTTGTCGGGTATAGTCCATATAACGTAATTGGTTCACTGCTCAGAATATTGTGTCCCTGACAGGACATTACAAGTTATTTGGTAGAAATCCTGCTAAAACTGTTGGCTAACTGATAATTTGATCTATAGAGTTAAAATAAGACAAGGGTTCTTGTATGGGCTGAGTAAACAGTCAAAAAGCTGGATGCAGTAGATTCTTACTCACAGAAAATAAAGAATTTCTTCTAAGTTCTGATCTTTTGTATATTTCTGATTTCTAGTTTGGAGCAATGGGGTTACAAGCGTGTTGAAGAAATCATTTGGGTGAAGACCAATCAACTTCAACGAATCATAAGGACGGGTCGGACAGGACATTGGCTCAACCACAGCAAGGAACATTGCCTTGTTGGAATAAAGGGAAACCCTGAAGTAAATAGAAATATTGACACTGATGTCATTGTTGCCGAAGTTCGTGAAACAAGTCGCAAGCCTGACGAGGTTAGTTATTCGTGACAAAATTCCAGGTCATTTTTGCTTCCATTGTTTTTTTAGGCTCAAATTTAAAAGTCAGCATGCTTCTCGATGGAATTTTGCAGAAATACGGTCATCATTCCCCTAAATTTTCTAATTTTCTCCATATATGATGACCTCCTAACATATGAGACCAAAATATCTTAGGGGCATTTTAAAGCAAGTGATGTTCCAAGAACAAGTTGTGGAATGTGTCATAGATAGAGTGAGAGAGCCAGAATCCTATCCCCAACCTTATTTAGCCAATTATATATGTGCAAATTATAATTTTCAGATGCAGAGCAGGAATGTGAGCATAAAATTTGATGTTATCTTTTTTATTAGATGTACGCAATGCTGGAAAGGGTAAGCCCGAGGACGAGAAAGCTGGAGTTATTTGCTAGAATGCACAATGTTCAGGCTGGGTATGCTCGCTGTCTCTTAAATTTGTTATTGACATTTTCCGTTCCAGCTTTTTCAACTTCTTGATGTTGGGTATAAGATGTGATTTAACAGCAGTGGTTGGTTTGAGTTTTGCATGATCCCACTGCTATACTTATTGGCCTTTTAACAGCAGTGGTTGGTTTGAGCTGTTGGCACATAGGTTTGTTTAGTAAGTGTGTCAAATAATTATGTACGTATAGTAAATCGTCATTTTTATTGTAAATGGTACATGTTTCTGGAATGATGGTTCATGTGGTATCTGGTCAGGTGGTTGTCACTTGGCAATCAGTTGCAGGGTGTGCGGTTGGTTGATGAAGGTCTACGAGGAAGATTCAAGGCAGCTTATCCTGACGTAGAAGTGCAGCCCGCATCGCCACCCAGGCCCCAGCCTCCTGCCGTTCCTATGGAGTTGGACCGCCCAGCTCCTACATTTGCTGAGGGTGAAGCGAAGGCCTCAGGAAACACCCGTTTCACGGAGCCCTCAGTTCCGGTGACTGCCAACGGAGGAATAACAAGCTAAATTTAGCCAGCGATCCGCTTGAGTGGCCTATCCTACATAACTTCTGGATTGGTTCATCTGATATCATACGTACCGGTCTTTTGTTCCCAAATCCCAAATGTTAACATTTACGCGGGAAACAATGGTGAAGGTTGGAATGTCTGAGATATATAGTTTCATCGTCGCTCCCTCATTTGGGTCTGTTTATAATCGTTTTTTCTTCCATTTGAAGAGAAATCTGGAAGAGTGTTCCAACAATATGGAACAATTAAAGATTTATATAGCCAACAGAATGAATATGCAAAGAAAGTGGTATGATTTTGTCGTCCAAAACTCCACTCTCATTTCCTCTGATTTGTGATATGTGTGAATGAGAAGTGTAGAAGGGCAAGCTCCTTGTGCGTGAAATTACAGGCTGCTGTTTGAGAGATACAATTGAAACAAGAGGCACCTCGGGCATTCCAACTTCATTAAACTTAATATGGTAATTTGATTTCAAACCTATATTGACTGCTTCTTTTGTATCTAAGGTGTGTAAAATAGTTTAGGACTCCTTGGGCTATGTTTGGGCTATGTAACTGTGAAATTCCAGCTCGATCCTTGCAGTAGTTTGAGAGATATACAAGCTGAAAGTGGTAGCTTGGTCATTGCGCCTACATATTATCCAATAAGGCAAAATCACTTCAAACTTGGTCTTCGCAGCCTCCATTGTCTCTCTTGTGTGAAGATGAATTGTAAAGGACTCTTCATTCTGCATTGTGGTGAAATTACAACCCGATCCACGTCCTGATTTGGAAGATATGAAAGTTGCAAGGACTGGGCAGTTACTTCCCTCTTCATGCCCGGATTGACTAAGCACCTTTTTGATGGGCGGTTGGCTCTTTCTAGATTTGGCAAGGCTGTGTCTCTTGGTGTCTTTGGCTCCATGTTTTGTGTTTATCACACGAGAACATGCTGCACAAGTTCTTGGACAATCATTTGAACATGAAATGGATCATAGATTATCAAGTATGCACTTCATCACTTGACTACAAACCTCTAATTTGGAATATATACTCCAGAATTTTGCCTTCATATACTCCAACTGATATTTGCACCTCATCTAGCGCAGATGCACAAAACAAACCTTCCAGCCTTCTGGCAGATCCCATCTAGAAAATACTCACACCTATTCCAGCACTTGAACCTTGGCCTTTTAGCTCAATTCTGCACAGTTTTGCACGAGTTTGCACAGTTTCGCCATATTTGATCTCTAAATCTGTAACAACACAATTTTTTTTGATAGGTAACAACACAATTAAGCACAAAATAAGGTATAAAACAAGTGATTAGGGCATAATTCATTGAAAAATACTAATCTAAATGGGCTCAAAACATGATATAAAATTAGCTCATCACTCATCAACGTCTTCTCGCCTTCATCGGAGTTCTCATTTTCATCGTCTTCCTCCTCTTCAGTGTCCTCTTAGTCACCTTCGTCGTCGTCGACTTCATCATAATTGTCATCTCCGTCGTCATTGCCATCATAATCGTCATCTTCGTCGTCATCCTCCTCCTCATTGTCTTTTTTGTCGTCTTCATCCAAGACAATGACGATTGGAGATGAAGTGGGGATGTCGGCTTCCACATACGTGGGAGTAAGGGTGGCCGCAACATCGGCTTGCGCAGCAGTAGGGGTGGATGCAATGTCGGCATGTATGGAAGTAGGGGAGGCTGCAACGTCGGCGTGCATGGGAGTGAGGAGACACTGTGTCATTGTCGATTCGACATTTTTATTTTTGCAAGCTAACAACAAGATGAAGAATGGTTCAAGAGGATAAGGTTGTCATCAATTATAGTATATGTGGTGAACACGAAATCAGCATTCGAGGCTTTTTCAATTTTATAATATATTCTTCGTCGGCATTAATACATCGCATCTTTTTATGCTCTGCATTTTCATACGATTCGATAAGGTGGAATAAGCACAGCAGTTGGCACAAGCACAACAACCCGGAAACACCATTCGTGCTCCACTTAGCGTAGCAATTTTTGCGTAGCAGTTAAGAGTAATTAGACTTTTGTTATATATTTTTTGCATACTTATATATCCCGTAATAACACAGTCGGAATAAACAAAGCAATGACACGACCACGGCCCATCATGTTTATCCCGAAAGAGGCATTCATGCTCCAACTATCCTGTAGTAAGCACAACATCTGTGGTTCCATTCAAGTCTGACGATACATGCGACTATACATGGTAAACCCGGATAATGCAGTCGGACTCCAAACTATTAAACAAACAAAGCAATCGACAAGACCGTGACTCATCCTGGTTATCCCGAAAGAATCATTCGTGCTCCAACTATCATGTTATAAGCACGTCTGATGGTAAGAGCGCGACTATGCATGGTAAACCCGAATAACGTAGTCGAGCCCTAAAAAAATAATGCTAAACAATCACAATCCGTTAATTACGCATAAATTCATAATTGTGGTATATAATTCATCACTTTTAGACATTTTAAATTTGGTGTAACACTTATATAAATCGTAAGATGAAAAATGTCTAATTGATTCACATCTAAGATAAGTTGCTCTTACGAGGAATGTAATTAAGTCTCTTTGTTTACAATCTATTATAAAATATTGTCTCCAATCCCACAAGTACCTGAGCACCCGATAAAAACTATTATATCCACAAGCATATTTGTCCATTCATACTCACTTAGCATTATAGATAGAGTAATTAGGGTTTTGTCATATATTTTAGCCATAATTAAATACTTGAATAGCCAAGTCGGAACGAACTCGATAATCGACACAACTGCGACACATTCATGGTTAATCTGGATTAGCATTTGTGCTCCAATTAATCTGTATTAAGTATTACATTCGTGTTGTTCTATTCACGGCTGACGGCTAAGCGCGACAATACGTGGTAAACTCGGATATTTTAGTCGCTCTCTAAACCCTAAACCCTAAACTCATTTTCCTGAAGAGATATGTCTGCATTAACACTGTGCGTAGTCTTTTCATAGACTGCGCGTGTAGTCTTTTCATAATCTGCGTGTGTAGCATCTTTTCCTTAATAAAGCGAGTCTTTTCATATTCTGTTGTGATATTGACCAACTGGAACGATGCAAGTACAATAATTATTCTTATAAATAGATGCAACAACAACACTACTCCTCATTCATTCATAACATGGTTGTCAAAGTCGCTTCCTTTTCCGATTCTGTTCCCGCCAGAATAAGGCACACCATATTTTTCATTGCAGTTATCTTTATTCCGTAAGACAAACCAGCAATCTTCTACCAATTAACACCCCACGCTTATAAGTGAAGTGTGCTGGTATGTCTTCCAGTATAAAGTGAGTTGCCCATAAGTTGAAGGAGAAGTGAAATCTTCACTACATGATGGTTGAATCTTCGTCGAAGTGGAGGGAAAAAATCTTCATCATAGTATATAGCACCTGCCTAAACACTTAGATGCACAACCCTAAAGTTCAGGAAACTAATGTATCAACACGCATGTTTTGTCATAGTTAAACATCCTGAATAACCTAGTCGAGACAAACACACTTAAGTTGACACGACCGTGACCCGACTTGGTTAACCCGTCGAAACTATTCGTGCTCCAACTATCCGTTAATAAGTGCAAATATCCGTTAATAAGCGCAACTATCCATTAATAACCTAGAATGCATTAAATCAAAGACTACGGGTGTCTTTTCAATGACTATGCGTGTCTTCAAAGTTTACGTCCTCTCATGCACGCACAATGAATGAGAAACAGCTGGATACCACGTCCTCGACACAAATAATTATCCTTCTAATAGATGCAATAACAACACGAAATTCATCCTCATCTACAACATGGTTGTCAACGTCGCTTCCTTCTCCAATTTCGTCCCCGACTCTGCCAAAAAAAGTTTTAAGTGGTGCTGGTGTGTCTTCCGGAATAAAGAGATCCAGCATCTTTGTATAAATTCACCAGCATATCATTAGTTCAAGTTCCATATGGCGATGATTTATACTGTATATCCAGTTTCTTTGCTACCTATTCAGCTGGTGGTGTATCTTTCGAGATAAATAGTGTTGCCCTCTTTATACATATTGGCCAGCATAATATAGTTCCCCTATATGTATATCTTTCCCATCCTTAGAAACCAACTAGTTTCACCTCCAAGCTTTAACAAGATGGCGATGCAACGTAAAATTGGGATACACAAATCTTCCAAGTTGATGACAATTATTACTATAGTTCTTTGTGTCATTTATCAATGTATGAAACATCTCTTTCAATTTCTTTGCGATGATATTTGTACTACTGTTGATTTTATATTATTAATAAAATTGATAAAAGGATTGATATGATGTATTTTATTTTAATTTTTATTTTCTATTTACGTCATTCAGTTCAACAACATTCAATCAAATCATCAAATTCGGAATCTGGATAATCATTCGTTTCTAACATGAATTCACGAGTTGGAATAAGCACAATGGTCAGTGAGGACCGTATGCATATCGAAGTCAAAATGACCGAACACAGATAATAGTGTGGACCGTTGCCAGTCAATTCAATGCGACTGAATCAAAATAAATTAATAACGTTTCTGAGACCTGGTTACGGTGACCATGGCGGTGTCCACGGCGAACGACTTCTCCACGAATCGCGAATGGCAGAGTCAGTGACGAATTTTATTTCTTATCAATCCTTTCGTTCAGAATCTGGATATTATATTCATTCATAACAAACCATTCGTTCAGCCCGATGAGGGCACATCTTTATATTGTTTTCAGCATTAAACAGTGAGTGTTTTATTCATAATTTTTGTGTGTCATTTCATGTTCTGAAATGCTGGAATGGATTGGATTGAAAAGGACAACAATCAATTTCCGTCGAGTTCACTGCGACTATACATGTATGCCTATCGAATTCACCACGACTGAACCAAAATCATATGTGTGGACCATATGCCTGTCAAGGACACAACGACTGTACGAGACAGACAGTTCGAGGCATTCGTGAAGGTTCTCTTTGACTGCTTCGGCATTATCTTTCACTATTAACACACGGCATAGGTAGCTATTGGCTGATGTTACCGCAAATGACATAGTCAGTGAGGACTTTCATTTAAAAAATCAAAACAATCCATTCATTCGGAACCCGGATAGTCGAGACTAGATGAACCCGTAGAGTTTACCGTGACTATATGTGTATGCCAATCGAATTCACCATGACAGAACTAAAATCATACGTGTGGACCGTATGCCGGTCGAGTTCACTGTGACTAGACCAAAATAATTAATAACGTTTCTGAACCCCGACGAATGACATCTCCATGAATTGCTGGACGAGACAGATGGGTCGAGGCATTCATGAAGGTTCTCTTCGACTGCTTTTGGCATCATCTTCCACTGTTCCATTGATGGGTTCGCGTACGGAATAGGTAGTTATTCAGCCTAACACATTAACTTTCATCATACGGTGGTTGATGTCACCACAATGGCAGAGTCAGTGAGGACAATCATGTCAAAAATCAAAACAATTCATTCGTTTGGAACATGGATAGTACATTCGTTCGGAATCTGGATAGTCGAGACTAGATGAACCAAATTATCATTAACATTCTATACTAAATTCTTCCAATTTAATTCCCACGAACAGCCTGGAACGATTACTCTGATGACCATGACGGTGTATCATTAGACGGGACAGACGAACAACAATGCTGATTGGCATCATCTTCCACTTTCCCATTGAGATTATCCAGACTAGACATTCGGGCCATGCCGGGTCATGGTGTTCAACAGTTACAAAGTAAAAGGCGGCAGTTGCCACGCCAAGGTCATTGAGGGCGGTATCGAGGGCGGCGTTGGATGCAAGTTCACCTGGGGTATTTTCGACAGTGTTGCATAGGGCGATGAGGTGTCGGCTTCGGAGACGAAGACAGTTGCAAAGGCGACGATGGGACGGAAGTCGATGAATGAGACGACAATAAGGTCGGAGACGATCACGACAAGGACAATAGTTGAATCGGCTAAGTCTGCGACAACGGCATCCATAGTTTAAACTTTTAAACTCTTGATTTTTCTCGTCGGAGATGATAGAGTAAAAAAATATTCCAACAATTGACTTGATTAGAAAATATTAAGATAATGTAATATTTTATTTTATTTTTCTTCTTTTTATCTTAATATCTTTCGAGTAAAAAAATAATAAATGTGAATGAAAAGTAAAATAAAATGTTACTTTTCTAAATATATGTTTAATGCCTGAGGTAATTTATACAATTTATCCTAAAAAAAACAACCATAAAAATTCAACAACCTTTTGCTTTCGTTATCAATGGAAACCATTTCCAACACAACCTTCCTTCAGATAAACTACCATCATAGGAAAATACTGGATTGGCTTTTGTTGGATGTAGAAAATTCGACCGCCATGAGAATCTCAGTACCTGCACCTATGAGAACAAAATTCCCATTACAACCTATTCCACTTTCAGGATTAACGTTCATCTTCTCAGACAGATTCAAGTTAATCCCTTCAGTTGAATTATCTGCATATGCAGCGAAATGCACTAAAAATTCCAACCCAGGAAGTGGTAATGGCGGCAGTTTGAAGGATTTGCTGTCGGGAATGGTTGATGACAGAATCGAACAACTATTGAAGAAAGAAGATAACCGGGTTTTGTTGGATGGCCTGAAACAAGCGTCACGAAGAGTCGAAATAGCCAAGAGGGAACTTGCTGAGATTGAGAAGCAAGAAAGCGAGGTGAAGATGATGCGGGAATATGTTAATAAGCTTGAATCAAGAGCCTCTGAGGTATCATCCATATTCAATTATTCCAATTCATTCTCGATTCATGATTGAAAGTTTTTTGAGAAGCTGAACATGCCCATCGACATTGTTTAGTTTGCGAAGTGTATTGCACATGGTTTAGTTTGTTCTGTTTTGGGGCATTTTCACCAGAAATTTTCTGGTGGGGACCTTATATAACTTTTATGTACCGAATTCTAATCTTGGCCGGTAGACATTTAACTTAAGTGATCTAATCCTGACCGTTAGATCAACACTGTACGGACAGGATAAGAATTCGCTATAAGTCAGATATATAGGGTCGGCATTCGAAAATTTTCCGCATTTTCACTGTAAGCAAAAGGCTGTTAGAACAGATCCAAGTTCACATTTATGCTTAACCAGTAACATTTCTAAAACTGAGCTGTAGTGTTAAAATGAGAAATGTTAAGCTAAGCATACTCACCCTATTTCTACTTAATTAAGTACACAAGTTAAAACGATGTTCTTTTGACTTGATGGAGTCAAATGATGTCGTTTTAACTTAAGTGCACAAATATTAAAATATATTCATTTTTGACTCTACACAAGTCAAAACGACACTTCTGTTAACGATGGGTGACCTGGATTTGCTTCTGTGAACTGACTAACCTAATCTAGCTATGAAGATTGCAGAGTGTCAAAGAGAAATATCCGAAGCAAAAGGCATGCTGGAAGAAGCAGAGCAATCACTGACAGGGAGAGGCAAAGATTCTCCAACAGGAGTGCGAACTGAAATGGTGAACAAAGATGCAGAGAGATTGGAGTCCGTTAAAGCTGCTTCGGTATCCGCTGTTGTCGGCACTCTTGCAAACCTTCCCTTCTCTTTTGCTCATGTTTCCATCCCTTCGCAGCTGATGCTTCCTCTAGCTATAACCTTTGTCAGTTGTGCATTATTTGGAGGAACTTTTCGTTATGCTGTTAGAAGAGACTTGGACAATTTTCAGCTCAAATCAGGGGTAGCTGCAGCTTTTGGTGTCGTAAAAGGTATTGGAAATTATATCCACCATTGTTCCTCTCCTATCCCCGTCCTCATTTTTTTTTGCCCCGAAAGGAATACGAATGGTTGCAGTTCCATATTGTTGCAACAACTCAGTGTTAAAGGTTTGTAAGTGTTTTGTTTTCATGGTATGATGATGCAGGGCTAGGAATGGTGGGAGGAGGCATGGTATCCATGGAGTTGGACAGTAGCAGCATTATATCCCAAGCTTTTGATGTTGCAGTTTATATTTCTGAAAGCGTTTTAATTTTTCTATTTGCCGGCGTAGCTCTTGATTTCTGCATGAAGTTGAGCATCATTAGTCCATTTCCAATTGAGCAATCAGATTCGAGGATATGAGCTATTGCAAGGTGTATGTGGTGGTGGGATTGAGAATATTCTTACTAATTAATAACTTTTTTATGCTTTAACTAGATCGGTATGCTACAATCAAACCCAAATAGCTTAATTAAACTTTCAATTGGTATGCTACAATCATTAGTCTATTTTTTTGTTCAATATTTTTACCTATCCAAAAAAGATAAATATGCTACATTTTTCTCATCTCAGTAAAACTCGATAAAGCTACATAGAGATTCTGGCAAATACAGCCAAGGCCGACCATTTAGGATGTTTACACAACTTTGACGGCAGTATCAGGCACACAATTTCGCAGTAGAACCAAATTTAGACATGTCTGCAGTGGCTCCATTACAATATAGCAATTGCTAGTCCGAGAATAATGTAATTCCCACAACTCATCGATTAACAGCTAGCTCAAGAGTGGTGACCATATAAACCCTCAAATGTAAGAGATACATGAATCAATATGGAGAAGCAACTTACCTATCAAAAAAATTCTCAGATAAACTCTAATCTCCAGTTTCTTCAGCACTCCCGCTCGAAAGCTGGATCAGTGATTGGCCCCAACAAAGTTTTGTTCCAGAACGGCGTAAAAGCAGCCGGTAGTACGGGTCTGTGGTGTTAACCTGTCATGCCTCCATTACCGTCATCGTTGTAATTGGAGATTTCATCGTCCTTGAATGCAGTTGGCTCGGAATCCTTCATTCCCTCCTTCCAATAATAAACTATAGAACATTAAAAAAAGGAGAAAAGATTGAATGGTTTAGACGTCACTATGTTTTGTAGATAGCCAATACCTTTTCAGAGCTGTTCTTCTCTCGATTCATTGACGACAGACGGTTTGCAGTGTCTTCACGAAATTCGGAGCTCTGAACCTTTTCCTTTGTAGCACTTGCTTCTACCTGCCAAGAATAGGGATGTTCAAAAGAGAAACTCCAAGTATTCGCACAGTTAAATTTCTAGCTCGATGTTAGTTTATCCACCTGAATGTGAACAATGCAAAGGAGTATACTTGTTATTGGCAGCCAGCTTTCATCAGGAGATACTGAGAAATTTGTCCTGCGGAAAATGAACGTACCACACTCTCATCTTATATCCAACACAAACCATCTCCAACCAACATATATGTGTGCACAAGAAGATGGGGTTCGGTGGTGTGCGGTGTGTAAGTCACCGCACACTATGGGATTGGTGCGGCAGGAAGGTGTGAATTTAACACCTTTACGTGGGCGTGCAGACACCTCCAAAACGATGGCATTTTGACCTCAATGCGTAGTATATACCACACACTCCCGTTTAGAAGAAGATGACAGTTGCTTAGATTTTCTTGAATATCCACTACTTTATGTTGGTGAGAAACAAACAAGAAGAAAAAATTCTCAACATCGAAAAACCTAAAGTATGGAGCTAAATAGGCAATAGCATAAACAGCGTAGCGTGGCTTCTTCGTGTCCAGCCAAGCAAACACCCAACTCTACAATGAAATCAATGAAAAGAAATCAGGGCACAATTTACAATCGAGAGAAGCAGATTCAGTAAACAAATGAATGAAAAAAAAATGCATTACCATCCAATTAAAATACGGGATGAAGCTAATGATGGTCATAACAGCAGACCTCGCGTCTCCAAGACCAATCACCGATTCCTCATCGGAGTCCTCCGGTGAAGTAGTCGCCGGAGAAATATATGAGGTTAGAATGCAAGCGCCGATTGCCGCCGCCACAGTCGCGTCAGCAGATAACTCCGCCGTACACTTCGCACCCGGCAGCTTCCTTTGCTAATCGACACGATTTCATTTTCGAATCCCAAATCAGAAAATTATGGTTCGAAAGCGTCTAATCCAAAACAAAAATCTGTATACAGTTACCTCTATCCGAGTGTGTGTACTACCTCATTGAGTCTTCTCGAGCGGCTATATCTTTTAAGTCTGGATCCGAGGAAGGGTGAATTGAGTAACTTGAGAGGTCGCGCCGGCGATGGAGATAGAACCAGGCTGAGCGAGATCATTGGATGAAGATGGCGGCGGCGGTGGCCGCAAGTGCTGGTAAGTTATTATATAAGCGCGAGAAAGGAAAAGACACGTTATTGGTTCGGGGATCCTCTATGAATGGTAGACATCTTAAAAATTGGAAAAAAATTTCATTTGTCACGAAATAGTTGCTAATTTTTGGATTTGTCACAAATCGGTCTTCTGAAGATCGGTGAGATGTACCGATCTTCGAAAGATCAGTATATAGAGACACCGGTCTTCCGAAGATCGGTGATAATTAAAATCGTTAATCAACGTAATTAAGAAGATACCGGTCTTCCGAAGACCGATAGATTCGTTGGCGGGAACGGTCACACATTCCGATAACCGGTATGTATCATTACGCGGGAAAGAAACATACCAGTCACCTGAAGACTGGTATCTATAGGCACCGGTCTTCCGAAGACCGGTGCCTATTCTACAAATTTGGCCAACTTTCCCTAATACTCACAACCAACAAGTATACTCATACTTACAGCACAATAAATATCCGACAATGAGCAACTACTACGGTTCTGGATTTTACGCAGGTAGCGGATCATCTGGAGGTTGGGAACCACCTACCCAATCCACTATGCCGCCAGTATGGGGATCGTCTGGAGGTTGGGAACCACCTACCCAATCCACTATACCGCCAGTATGGGGATCGTCTGGAGGTTGGGAACCACCTACCCAATCTACTATGCCGCCAGTATGGGCTCATGTGCAACATGAGATGAGTATCGATGGAGGTTGGGAACCACCATACAGCACCGAATCCACTATTCCGCCACCGACATCCACCATGCCGCCGCCATAAGAGTATGATACTTTTGTAGATCCGGTTGTGATTGTATAAATTCAATAACGGTTTATCTTTTTAAAAATATATATATATATCTAACAACAATATTTTATTTTTTGTAGAAGAAGCAACCACCTTCACAAATGCAAGATGGAGGATATTATGACCCTCCATTTTGATTATTAATAAAAATCATTAAAAAAAATAACCGGTCTTCCAATGACCGGTAAATTCATTTTTCGCGCCAACAAATATACCGATCTTCGGAAGATCGGTATCTTCTTAATTACGTTGATTAGCGATTTTAATTTTACCAGTCTTCCGAAGACCGGTGTCTCTATATACCGGTCTTCCGAAGACCGGTTACTCTCACCGGTCTTCGAAAGACCGGTTAATGGTAAATCTAAAAATTAGCCACTATTTTGTGGCAAATGAAATTTTTTTCCCAGAACTGATATCCATGAATGATTCTGTCTTACGATTGGGAAGAAACCACTAGTACCAAATGACATCCATCCGAACACTAGGAGCATAATGGCAATGAATAAAAGAAGTGATCATTTGCATTTTCATAATTCGGTTTGAAATATTTTTTTATGTATTATTTATTTATATTATTTATATATTAATATACGGTGATGTTACATTTACTCATCAGTTTTGTAATTTTTTTTTGATAAAGGAAAGTATATTACGCTTTGTAAAATGTTTGTACAATCCGCACTTGAAAAACACCTAATCACATATATCTATTTACATCCCTCTATACAAAGAACTGGATCTTGCAGCCACTAGTTTCGTATTTCTCATTAATATATTTTTAAAAAAATACACATCAGGGATCGTGCCCCCTCTAAGGAAAATTCTGGATCCGTCGGCAATAATAACATGTAATTATTTTGTCAATTGTCAT